>UPTC01000172.1:0-15486 GCA_900537255.1 Acanthocheilonema viteae | reverse complement strand
TGTGTGTGTGTGTATGTGTGTTGTGTGTGTGTGTGTGTGTGTCGATGTGACGACAAATAAGTGATCTTTTCTCTGTTAACCTCTTATGTTATTATAAAATATTTCACGTGACTGATATAATTTTTGATTGCATTAATGTTTGAAATTTTGATATTGTTTTGTTCCAAAATTACAGTTTTAATCCAACAATTTATCCCTCTCACTCAATATCTCTAAATTGACAAAGCTAAAGATTTTTCACTTTCTGTCAAATGTAAATGGTTAAACATTTCATTGTATGATTTGAGAATGGATTTTATTTGGAATTATTTGCTGCAATAACACACTTCAATATTCTCGAGAATATGCCTTCACTCACCAATTATTCTACTTCTTCCATTATTGCAAAGAAGGTATGGAATAACTTTTCGAAATATTTAATAGATTTTCAATATATTTTCATTGTAATCATTTTGAATTTTGAATATGAGAATTGAAGTTAAGAAAAAATTAGGATGGAACAATTGTGATTCATTGATTCGCTTATAGTTTTAGTATTAGCATCGGTTTCATTATGCCATCTTTTGTAAGTTTTATTTAATGTTCTGTCATTATTTTGTATGCAAATGTTTTTTTTTTTTTTTTGATAGAGATGAGATTTCAGAGAAGTAAAGTGAATGAAAATATATTAAAAAGTGCTGTTAGTCGAACGTTACAAATTAAATGCAATCGCATGCGGACATTTATCGATGAAAATCACAACTCGTTGCATTTACATATCAGCGAGCTACGACAGTTTGCTTCATCTACTGGTGGTATATGCTTTGATTGATGTTTTAAGATTTTTTTTTTAATTTCTTCTAGATTTTCAGCACATTTCAAAATTCAAATTCGCATCATCAATTTTTTGTAATTTTATTATGTGTTAACATTGTGAAATAGTATAATACATCTTATGATCAAAGACAGTTTATACCTGTTGAAATTGTTTTAGCATGTTTTTATTCATTTCAAGTCTGCTTCTCTCATCTAACTTTTTATTTTAGTTTGTTGTTATACATATTTTTTACGGCTTTAAGAATTAGAAAAGTTTTTGTCTTTGATAATGACAAACAGTTAATAGCATTTGCTAAATAGTTAGTAGAATCTGCTTTTCCGCTACCTCATATTGTCAGAATCGATATATCTTGTCATAGGCTTAGTTCTGGATGAAATTCGTGCTCTTATTTGGCCGGTTTTGGCATCTTCGCTAGTGCAGGATTCGCCCAGTGATCAGGACACAGCATCAACAATTTCGGATTCTGATTTTCAATCTGCTCATTCTGATTTCATTTACGACGAGAATAGCTCCACAGTTGACTCTGCAACCATTGTGAGTTCTTACATATTCATAACAGCTTTTTGCCTGATCCAGATGCAATTTAAAGAACAATTTTCAAAATTGCGAAGTATTTTATTTTAGAAAACATTTTTAGGTAGATTTAATTAAATTTACAAATAAAATTACCAATTTCGGTTGATTTCCGGTGTTTGTTTACAATTTGAAATTTATTTTAAATTGAAAATTATTTTAAATTTTAAAACTTATTGAGAGATGAGCTATCAGCGATATCGACAGTGCAGATGAAGTTATTAAATTCTAGAGAAATTAGACAATAGGGCTTTCATTTCAGTACTTTGCGATATATGTTATAAAACTGGCATGAAGTTTTTTCTTTCCCTGGTACTCAGAAGGATTTTTGGAACTATTTAAGAAATGGATTTTTTCAATTTGGTTAACTATAAGCGAGTACAGGCTACGGAACATTTTTATTTCAGCACGACTGTGTGTTAGTAATAAAATTAAGGTTCATTTAAAATAAAACATAGAGAGTTGTCAGTTCAAAAATGGAAGTAAATATTTTCAATAAGAGCGGTTTTATTCAATACATTAACACCGGCGCTACAGTATTTCAGTTGTCAAGCCCAACGTTGGAAGATTTGCAAAGTCATCGAGAGTGGTATCAGATAGAAATGGACGTTAAGCGTACACTAGCACGATTTCCGCCTAATATATCGGATATGGAACGATGTGCATTGCAGGATGATTTAACTCCTTTGATTGTGAAAATTCTCTGGAGCTGTCCTCAATTTCATTATTATCAAGGTAGTGGAAATTATTCATAAAAATTTTCTTTAATAAGTCATTTTGCAGAAAGTCGTTTTATTTTTAATAAACTTTTCAATAGATATGTTCTTTTTATTAATCTTATAACATTTTAAACTATGTTTTAATCGTAATTATTCTGTAAATCTAATACATGATGCTAATCAGAATAAGTCTCTCTCGAAAAATTATATTTTCCGAAAAATAATAATATTTCGATTTAATATTTAAATTTTATCTTCTAAATATTCTATCGGATTCTAATTATGTTTTGAACATTGATTTTGGAGTTTATTTTATGATGTTTTAAGGTTTTCATGATGTTTGCTTGACTTTATTGTTGGTGCTTGGTAATAAAAAAGCAGAATATGTTGGTACACTTTTGGCAAATAATGGAATCTTTAGAGGGTTTGCTTTCTGTATGATAATGTTTTATTTGTAGAAAATATTTTATTATGTCATATCAATAAAGAGACCATTATAAATGACGATTTTTTACGAAATATTTTAGTTAGAAAGTATTTTGTTAATTTTAGTTTGTGCTTTTTCAAAAATTAATATTTTTCAGATACCTTCTCAAAAAGCTGGAAGATACAGTATTGAGGGATCTTGATTTGATGCATGTATTGCTCTGGAAAACTGATGAAGAATTGGAAAAAGTAGTACGTACGGTAGAATTGGGGTCATTATTCGCTTTAAGTTGGCCGCTGACATGGTTTTCACACGTCCTACAGCACTACCACCAAGTTTGTTTTTTTCATTTTCAAGTTTTCAAAGAATGCAGCATTCTGTTTCGTACAGTTCTGCTTTCTTTTCTGGCTTTATTTGTTCAAGATTTTTTAGAGCTATTTGACACTTTAATTGTAATCTCTGAATATGATTATTGAAAGAAATTCTAAAGCAACAAACTGTAGGTAACAGGAAAAGTGGGGAGTAAATATAACAGTAAATTATTTCAATCATTTGCTCCCTTTGCTTTCAGATTGTTCTTTGTTTCGATTTTTTTCTTGCTACTCACTCTCTTACTCCTATTTTTTTAACTTCCGCTGTCGTTTTATGGCGAAGTAGTGCAATTCTGAATTGTTCTCGAGATATGGCATCTATCCACCACTTATTGAATGTAATGCCAAATGATGTCCCTATTCAGGCGCTAATCGACGATGCGCGAGATTTATTTGGGTTCTTTTTTATTTATTTATTACTTATTTACATTCGTGTTGATAATAAATTATTTCTTTGCTACATTTTCAACAAAAAAAAGCTTTTTTTTAATTTAAGGATGTTTCCTCCTTCAAAGCTACGTGGTGAGCTGATGGAAGACTATCGACATCTTATAAATATTAATCGGATGCGAAAACCATCGTTTCCAAAGATATCTCTTCGAAAATGGTTAGTTGCGGGTACTGCTACTGCAGCGATATACGTGCTCTCAAAATATATGTTTATTACTTCTTCCTATTGATTTTTTTTTTGGTCATTGTAAATTTATGTCTATCTACCATTCCAGTTTAATACTTTCAATAAAATGCAATCGGAGTTGTACTATATTTTGTCGGAAATTTGTTTATTTTGTTTATATCTTGTTGAAATGTGTTCGGTGAAGTCTTTCAGAATTGTTTTATTTTCATTGTAGAAATATTAGGACGTGTAGATTTCTTTGATGGGTCAGTTTTTCACATGGGCTATTTAGATTGCTTTAAAAGATATATATTTCTGTGAAAATATATTTTTAAAGAATTTGCTGTTGAAAAACTGTAGATCCGAACATCTAAGTCAAGTAAGTAAATTCTTTATACTTATTTCAAGTTAAATTATCTATATATCTTTAGCCGTGTAAAACGATATCTTTCTTTTCGAACATTGTGCTTGCTGACTTAAAAATAAAATCTTTATCCCAGCCATCCAATGTGCAAAAGCAATATTCAAGTAATTTTTTCGGGAAGGAGTGACCAATGATTTTGGAGATCTTGTAGTTAATTATCACTAGCAATAATTACGCTATACATACGAACTGGTTAAATCTTACAGGTTTTTGTTAGGAGCATAGAGCTGACGAATTTTAGTAGCTCATAATAATTTGAATATTTAACATGCATGGAAATCATCATAACAGAGAACACGCATTCACTATTTAATAAAACCACTGATATTAGCAAAATAATTTTTACCTTCAATCTGTCAAATGCAAAAAAAAAAAAAACGTTATCCGAGTAAATAATTATTGATGTTTGAGTTTCTTCAATCATTACCAATTAATTTTGTAGTATTTGACATAATGCAATCTTCATTGAACAAATTTTTAATAAAAAAATATACATTATGCGTTATGTATAAGTTAAAGTTTGCGCAATTAATCCATTTCATGCTTATTTACTATCCTATAAAATCATCAAATAGCATTTGCAATTTTCTCAATTCAAATAGTTTGGAAATTGTTAATTGTTAGTCAGTATTGGATAGTATGATTGGAGTAGAAAGGATGAAGTGGGTAAATTGGAGTTGTCTGATTCTTTATAACCTGTTGTAGTAGATGGATGGGTATTGGTATAATATCAATACGCTGATATATTATTAACTGTGGTAAATGATAGAAATGAAAGGAAGAAAGGAAGGAAGGAAGGAAGGAAGGAGGGTATTTAAGAGGAATGGTGTGATAGAGAAGCATAAACATGCTGTACACAATTTTACTCAAACTGGTAATTTGTAAATGGAAAGATGATGATGGCCTTTTCAAACAGTCTACTTGTATTAAATGTTCTATCATTTATATATATATATATATATATATTTTTTTTTCCTCCCATCTTATAATTATTGATATTATGAATGTTGTAAATGGTTTTTATGAATTCGAAAATGAAGCAATTTTTACTCTTCGTTTAACTAACTTTTCTTTTAATTACAGAATGCTTATATTTTAATTTAAAATTTAACAAAAATTTTCTCAATTAAGTTAAGTTTGATAGCGTTTAAATTCAATTATCTTTCAGTTCAATTTATGAATTAATTTTAGTTCAATTTTTAGATATAATTGATTCCAATTTTACTACAATTCAAGCTGACTTTTAAATTTATTTGATTTTATTTCAGTTTCATTCAGTTGAATTCTAAACTCATCATCGATCATAGCTTCACCTTAATTAAAGAACGGATATATATATATATATATTAACAATTTACTTTGTTTGAAAAAAAAAAGGACTAAATTTGCAAATGTGAAAAAATATGGAGAAAATATATCGAAATTCTCGGATACTTATAATTATTGGTATTGTGAATGTTGTAAATGCCTTTTTGGCTGGTTGTATTCAAGCGGAAAAGTCGTATCATACGGAGCATTTCACCAATACTCACTGGATCACTATCATATCACTTTTTGCTGGTATCGCTTCATCGATCTGTCCATCTTTTAATCATTTGTCCATTCCATTCATCTTTGCTATCATCGTTGACATATTCGCTTTAGCTATTTCATTTGCTACAATCATTGCTGATTTTTTTAATGTAATTGCTATTTGGAAAGATTTCGGTACATTAACAAGGAATGCTTTTATTACAAAATTACAGGTATGGCTATTTTTCTACGTTCTGTAGATAATTCTACTATCATAGTTTAAATCTATAGTTTAATTATATATTTTTCTACATTCTATAGATAATTCTACTATCATAATTTAATTATGTTCACAAATTATCCAAAATTGTTTCCTTTATTTATCCCTTAAGGTGTCATTTATTTGTCATTCAATATTGGGACGAGATAAATGAACATTTCAGGTATATGGATTACTCAGTTACAGTACGGTGGATATGATTTTAAGTGCGGTATCAGTAGCATTACTGTTACTGATACTTTCATCTTGTTACCGTAATTTCCTGGATATTCAGATGGAAAGACATTCCATACAATTTTCTATTATCGGTTGCACACTTATTGCAACTTCAATGCTTAAATTTTTTTCCTGGCTTGCTGAATTGTATTTTTTACGTTCCATTGGTAATGTTATTCGTTATACATTCATACATTATACCACAGATGAACCTCTCTGGATTATGCTTAATATAGCACTTGGTATATTTTTTTTCAATAATTTTCACTCATTTATTTTGCTAAATTATTAATTTTTTTTAACTCATTATTACTTTCAGTTAATTAAATTGCTGATTAAATTTTCATTTTTACTAAATTATCACTCTTTACTCATTTACTCAAATTAATTAAATTGCTGATTGAATTTTTCATTTGAGGTATTTTGTGTATACTACGAATTCCCCCAAATTCTCCAACAAAATTAATAATTTTTTGTCTCTCTTCAATAAGTATTTATCCAACTGTTACTTATTTATGGATTGATTATCGATGGTTTTCTAATGCTGTAGTAAGTTTTTATTGAAATAAAAACAACAAATAAAAAAAAAACAAATTCAAAGCTTAAAAATTTTTAAAATATGAAAAATCTTATTTCTGAAAGTTTCCAAAGCTTAAACAAAAATTTCAAAATTAAAATTTTAATCTTATCAAAATTTATTGCAGATTTCTGGAACAACATTTGCGAAATGGACACCAGATTGGTTATCAGTGCTTAGTTTAAGTACTGGCATTATCCACATTTTCTTATTGATTATTCTAACTTTAACACTTATCAGTTCATTTCGACAGCCGCTTCACATGAATTTCTCTTCTCAGTTCAAAACATTTCTGTTCATCTCAAGTATGCTATTAACATACTATTTTTCCTTCATGGAAGATTTAATTCGATAAGATAGAATTATGCATACTTTTGTGCATACTCAAATCATTCCAATTAATACAGTGACCGGCTAAGGGTCACTGTATTAAATGGAATGATTCGAAATCCTTGATCAAATCATATCTGATATGTGGACGAACTACTCACGATATGGCCAAATTACGAGAATTACGATAAGAGGATCGATATATCGGCCATTGATTTTCCTAGATTTTGTATATATTTGCTTTGTTCAATTAACGAGAACGCTCTGTATCTTACCTTAGTTAATAATAATTTACATGAATTTCCATAAATAGACACAATTCAAAAACAATAATTTCAAGAGATCGAAATTGAATAATACAAGCTTATCGTTTTTTAATTCCAAATTTATTTATAACAAATGCGCTTTTTTTTTTTTCTAGGTATAATAGCAGGCGGAATTTCTATTGCACTTTTTGCATTCGATATTATATCAATTCGTTTGGAGGCATTTTATAAAATTTTTCATGGAAATGAGCAAAAAACACCATTCTTGACAACTTTAGCTACCATATTCCTATTTTTTGCTTCCAATAGGAAGGTCAATTTCTTCGTGATCCCTGCACTGTATGTTTGACTTATCTCAATATCATATAATTAAACTTCCCTCAAAAATAATTTCAATCATTTGCTTTAAAAAAAAAAAAAAGAATAATCAATGTCATTTTATCAAATCATAGTGCTATAAATTGAAAATAAAAGAAAAAAAGAGAAACAAATTCATTACGGAAATTTTTTGATAAAACTTAACAAAATTTTATTTCAGGCTAACCACATTACTATTCTGTATTCAATCAACAACTTTTCTACTTATCTCATACCTCTATCTATCATGGAATGGATATTATGCTGATGAAGTATGTGAAATATTTTATCGTGGTTCTGCCTGGTGTACGAGCTATTTAACTATACCTGGTGCCATATCACATTTCATTGAAACACTTTTGTATTTTTGTGTTTTTGTTGCATCCTGTAGTATGGTTTACATTATTTGGCGAATGGTACAAATAAATCCACGTCGTGGTGCCTATAATATTGATGAAAAAAGTATTGCGGCTATAAAATTGGAGAAATTAATTGAGGTTAGATTGAAATTTTTAACATTTTAACAATTTACTCAATATTAATCATTGCATTGAATTCATCAATTACAGTAGCACTTTTTCTTCTTATGTTACCAAAAAAATTCACTCAATATGTATAAATTACCCAACTGACAGTAATTATGTAATTTATTATAAGCGGTAATTGATATTCTCATAATATCTATGAAAGAATTATTTTCATTTGGTGTAAATAATTTTTAAAGCTTTTGATAAATGCTATTTAAAATGAAGAGTTGCAGAAAATTGGCTTGGCTTTGTTGATTGCTGGTGCCGGAGTGCTTATTGTTACTATGTATGAATTTATATGGAACTCATCGAGACATCCATTAATTGTTTTGCTTACCTCACTTTATCATCTCTCTCTTACTATAACTCTTCTCATTTTTCCTCTTTATCAGGTATGCCAATTGTAATTAGTCAGTATATCGATATATCATTTATATAATCAGTTAATGTATCAAGCAGAATTATATCATATAAACTTGATGAACTGCTTAAATTACATTTATCAAAGTTGTTGTAATGAAAACTTACCTTAGCATTACTAAAATATACCTGCACATCATGTGCTCCATCATAATGTGACGATAATGGATGATTTCAATTATGGAATACTTATTTCAGATTGTCATTAGTCGAGAACTGTATGCAAATTTGTTGCATTGCACATGCTTGCTGATGATTAATGCAGTTCGTTTCGCCGACATCTTGACGCAGCTAGACTATCGAAATATTGGTATCGGATTTTAAATTTTGGCAAGGAATTTAAAATAATGATTTTAAGATAACTGAAAAATGTATGATTTATTATAGGTGAAGTAACAAGTTGGTCATGGAGGATACACAATACAACGGAAGTATTCGCATTAGGTGCTCATTTTGCAACAATCGTATGGTGTCTTAGGATTCTTGATATAGTTAATAATACTAGAATTTCTCATATGTCACAACCCTTTGTGGAATTCAGAAATCCACTAAGTACAGACCAAATGGCTCAACATTATACTTATTCGGTTCAAGATGTGTAATATTATATACTACTATATGGGACTTTCAGTATATGAATGTTCTTTTCTGTTTTGAAAATTTTTAATATATGAAGTAATTTATGCATTTTTTAATTGATTTACAGAAGTATGAGCATTATGTAGTTTAGAAATCAACCTATATCTGCTTTCACTATTCAAAACTATTCATATTTTTTACTTCGAATACATGATATAGACAATTATGCAAAAGAAACTTCTGGATTTAAATAAATTAAAATAAAAAGCAAAAATGAATGTATATAGTCAAATGAAGTTCCGAAAATTAAAATAAATGAATTTCTAAAAAAATCTGTGGATTTGTTTAGCTTCAAACAAGAATTTCAGCATTTTCGAATGAAGCAATTTTTAAATTCATGTTAAATTAAGACAGTCTTTTGGAATGTACAGAAGATGTATCTTCTGCAATCACCATTTGTTACCCATCTTTTTCTTCTTCTTTTTTTGTTGTTGACCAGCTGGTCTTTGTTGACGTGGGCCTTCCATGCCCATTACTGGTCCTATTGGATGCGAATTAATTGTTTTTGTCGCCATCGTTGTTGGTTCCCTAAAAATACGATTTAATAAACAATCTAACTGTGATACATAATAGCTATAAACAAAGATTCATAATAGTGCGGAAATGCACACACATTTTGGGAGAAGAGCTAACTGCTCCCTGCGTGCCTCGACCGATATCGCGATCACGGTGCTTTTTGTTAAGTTTTTTCCTAAATGCTGTACGTTCTTGTTTTGGTAACCACCGTTCCGGGTCAGGAGGTACTTTTGGATCGAAGTTTTTTGGTAAGATGATCTTTCGCTTACGTTTATGTGCTCTTCTTTTAGTTACTATATCCTGGAAGAAAAAATATTTGTGTTGCTAAACAAAGAGAAACAATGTAATATACAATCCACAAGTGTTTGAGGAATTTCCATTCCCGTGATTTCTGTTACACATTCAAAAGATTTTCATAAATAAGTCTCAATAACAGCTATAATAAAAGTATTGATTGTGCATCGAAGCTAATGAGGCTCAGTAACAGCTACAATAAAAGTATTGATTGTGCATCAAAGCTAATGACTGCTTAAACATTAGCAAAAAAGATGAGTAGTTGATATAAGTTTAAATATTAATAAAAAAGAAATGATTGTACTCTCATTTATCTTGGACTACTCATTACAGCCCTATATCAACTTGTATCCATCTAATCAAAAAGAGAAAGAAATATAACTAACATTATCAGGAGTTTCTGTTTTCAGCTCTTTCTTCTGACGATAACGTTCCCCATACAAAATAAAATCTGAATCCTCCAGCATGTCGACATCGATATCCATGCTACTTCCCTGTGGAAATACTTTTGCCAATAATTTTTCAGCTCGTACTATATTAAACGTTGAAACAGCTTTGATTAAAGAACACATTATCTGCATATCATCGGGACGAAGTTCAGAAAGTTTTTCGAAATATTCTGCAGCGGAATGATAATCTCCTAATTGAATATTGAGTGAAGCAATTTCCTCTAGTACTGCAATACGAGCCTTCTCACTTTTTGCCGAATTCAAGGCAGATTTTAGAAGATTTAGCGCCATCTGCAATTAAACTCTCATTAAAACAAAAAATATATGAATGTCACAATCAAAACACATTTTTGATATTAATGAGAAATGACAATGACAAAATGTAACAAAGAGATTACGACTAAACATACATTTTGCTGATTTGTGGCTAGAAGAAGGGCGACTCTTAGCTGTAAAATTGCCGGATAAGATAATAAATCTGTAGAGAGTTCATTTAATGTACAGCTCGCATCCTCCAATTTTCCTACAAAATGAAAGAAAAAAATTTCATACTAAAATGGAAAATTACTGAATTATTATATATCAATGAAAATATCTAGACAATTAATATTTTCGAAAAATTTATCAAAAAACATGCAGAAAGAACAAAGTCATGTAGGGACCTCTTCAAAGGTTCACAATGACATTGTCAATCACTTAATTTAGACTGTGACATGAATATCAAAATGACATTTTACTCTAATTTTCAATTCTTTTTAACAAGAAATAAA
The DNA here is from genome assembly GCA_900537255.1 of Acanthocheilonema viteae. Lineage (NCBI taxonomy): Eukaryota > Metazoa > Nematoda > Chromadorea > Rhabditida > Onchocercidae > Acanthocheilonema > Acanthocheilonema viteae. Next base: position 4,386 of record UPTC01000172.1, on the reverse strand, counting down.
AGGGAGAAGCATAACTGTAATTCTGAACTTCTTAAGATTATCCAGAAGATTTAGAAATAAAACTTTTGAATAATTAAAAAAAGAACTACATTGAAGATAAACTTCATGCAAACCTTCATCAAGCAAAATTTGCACTGCTGTCAATTTTGCCTCTTTCGATGGATCACCCTTGAGTACTGTAAGTGCTTTTTGAAGCTCTTTCGAGCGAACATAGAGTGCTGCTTCTATCAACGTCACTTCGGTACAAGAGCCATACTTCTTGGTAAATTCTTCGAGAGTTCGACGACATGGCTCACGCTGGTTCGAGAAAAGGTGTACCAAAGCCTAAAATATTTTAAGACAATGAAAAGTAAGGAAACTATTGAATATTAAAAAATAACTTGAACTATACGAAATACATCCTGATCTGGACGGTTTATTCGCCAATGAAATTTAAAAAACTTTCTGGACTGGAGAGACGTCCTTCATCATGGAATAAAATGTGAAATGAAGTCCAGTCTTTTTATATTTGTTCATTCTTCCTTAATAATACAAGATATCAGTAATTGTACTATTTGATTAGGAAAAGAATTTATAAAGAATGTTTATAAGCCGCTTAAAGAGTACGACCTGATTCAACAAAAGAATACGTCGTTGTCGAGCTGTTAGCTTAGAACTCTCAACCTGCAGTGCAGTTTTTAACTTCTTTCGTGCCTCCAACAAATTCTGTTCTACACGACACGACGGTATATTATTTGAGACCACTGCGATAACACTTTTATCTGACGGACTAAAATAAAATATTTCATTTTTGAACTTCAACAATTTTTAAACCAAGAACATTTAAATTTTACTAACTTGAGATTTTGAATTCGCAAATAGATTTTTAATGCATCGTCTCTCCTGCCCAGCATTTGAAGAACAAACGCTTTTTGGACTCGAATTACGGACAGTTCTTCCTCAATTTCTTCTTCTGACAAACCTTCCTCTATTAACGTATCGCTGCATAACCCTGAAGACCTGAAGACCTGTATCACCTGTATGTTAGAATACAATGTAATGTAGAATAAAAGTACACGTTCTGGAAATGGAAAAAAAAGAAGCAAAAACAAACTTTCAGCTTTTTCAAGAAATTTCAGTGCTTGAGTATATCCACCTGATTCAATCAATTGACAAGCAGCATTATACAACTGTTCGAATGTATCCAAATGTGATGGTGGCTGCTGAAAAAACTATGATATAACTTGAAACTATTTCTCACCTCTTATCTTTTTGCCCAACATTCTCAATTTTCTGTACCCCACTCATCAGAATTAGTATAACACAACTTTCTGATGTTTTTTGTCTAAGTGTTTCAATTCATTATTCTTTATAGTCGATATTGACAATTTCTGGTTCATTTCTAAATAATCGCTATATCACCAAAATTTGAAAACCTGCTGATGGCCACTGGCTTGCAACTGTGCAATCGCTGCGATCAAATTGGCGCATCGTTCTTCATCATAATCATCCGAATGATCTTTCAGCAAGCTCCTAAAAGTAAAACAAATTCAAGATTTTTATAACCAGTTGAAGACTTCTTATGAAAATCTTAGAAAAAAATCAAATTCTAAAAACACAGAGAAAGAGATACATAAATATTTTCGAAGCTTCATCGAAACGTTCAGAACGATAAAGCAATTGTGCCTTGAGTTCCATGCAACGATAATCAGCCTCTGAAACCTTTTCGAGTGTTTCCAGTGCAGCGGCATCTTCCTGCATTCGATACAACACGTACGCCTTTTCAAACAGACAATCTCTGAAAGTTGGAAAGGTTTGACGTCAAGAATCGATTAAATTTACTTAGCCCTTTACGAATAAATTTTATTGTTAAAGGGCCAAGTAAATTCCTGTCAAACGGTATTAGCTGATAAATAGAGCACATTAAATGCCAAAAAGGGATTAATTATACATTGCTGATGAAATAATATGAAAATAATTACCCCATATGATGAGGTGGAGTCTTCTTGATTAAAGTAAGTGCTTCATCCAACCGATTAAGTTGTATAAGTGCTATCAATTTGCATTTAAACGCCAATGTTTCCTTTGGATATGTGCGTAAAACTGAAAACAGAATGGAAGAATATCCTTGAAAAAATAATTCAACTTCCAATATTACCTCAAAATGGATGAATTATAAGCTAACGATGGTGCAGTGCTAGATAAAAGGTAAAGTATGGAAAAAGCATGACTGTGTAAAAGTAAAAGCAAGAATGTAGGTGATAATGAATGGAAATAAATGGTAGCTAATTGTTACCAGTGACCTAAATCTAGTCGAACTGAATATTAAATGCTTCTTAAATAAGCATATTTATCAAAATATGTTTCAACTGTTTACCTTTATTAGCGATTTTGAGTGCTTTATCATAATCGGCGCTAGTATCAGCTTTAGCAAGCTCAATGAAGCACTGTTTTGCACCACTCTCTACAACCATTGTTGATTACCTATAATCAAATTCAAAACACGATAAATTCATAGTAAAAATGTGTAATCTACATCAGACGAAAATAGAGCTTCTATAAATTCACGGTCGAATCATTAAACAATTACAACTAATCTATACAGTTGATAATTTAGCATACTGTTGAATGTTCACTCTATACACTGTCTCATTGAGTTAAAATGAAAGGACTGCTAAAAGAAAGCTTCAAACATTAATTTACACACTTAACACTTAATAACTTGACTTCACATATAGTATTGTCAACATAGTGATACAGTATTACAGTTACTCTTAATCTTTATTAAGACTCAAAACGGAAAAATAATCATGAAGTAATGTCTATCCAATTTCGTTGATATCATTCAACCCAAGTGAGATATTTCAAATTTACCACTTCCCTCACGCTCTTACAACAGCAATGCGGACATAAAATAAAACGCCACGGCGTATTAAAAAAAAAAGGTCAACTGAAAAATCGTCCAGCCGTAGAGTACAGGTGAATAATGAATCGATAATAAAGGTAAGTAAAAGCCCACCTTTTCGTAGTTCGAAATTTGCATATAATAACTTGATATGTTTGTATCTCGTAAGATGATGATAATATTTCTAAAAAATTGAAAAAAATTTTATTGTTACGTTTAGACCAGTGGAGAAAAGAAAGTAGTTTGTGACATGTGTTGGAGGAATAAATGGAGAAAGGTAAGTGAGTGTGTGGAGAATGGAAGGGTAAAAATTTAATATTTAACTTCTTTCACGAGATTTTTCTTTTCATTCTCTTCCATTTCAATTTCTCGACACATTTAAAATGTATCAGCAAAGTAGATCGATGAAGAAATTTAAAAAAAAAAAAGTTAAAGATAACTTTACGGATGGAATAACAGAGGGAAGTAATATGGTTGTAGTGAAAAGTTTCTTTTTCATGCACCCATCTCACCATCTTAATTAGCACATTTAATTTCTTTTTCCTAAAACATTTGAAATTCATTTCCATTACAGTAATTAAAATCCTATTCCCTTTAATATAGGATATTAAGCGAATAAAATTGATCAGTGAAATGCTGTGTAAAAAGAAGGCAGACTAAGCAAATCAAAAATATCTACGGCAGATGGGCATTACAATTTATCGACAGGCCTCATTTTCAGTGCCTTTCATTCGTTCGAAATTCATTGCCTTTCAGAGTGGAAGTGCCGAAATTATAACGCAATCCGAAAATCCGATAGGGACACAAAAATTAAAGTAATTTTCGGAAAGAAATATATATCTGTATGAGTGAATGAGTAAGATGATTTCGAATTTTTGATGATACTTCCATAGGAAAGAATTAGTTTTATTAAAATAATTCTGGAATTTAAAAAAAAAAATTTTAAATAACAATCCTAACTAAGCTGATGATAATATGATTGCAAAATTTCTTCAATATTCTCATATATCAACAATGATAGGGAGGATTTATGGCATAACTTTCTTTTTTTTCTAACTCATAATTTCCAAGTAACTGTAACATCATCATCTCTAAGTTAGATAGATTGATTTTTATTGGATCACATTAATTAGTACTTTATTAGTGAATTTATCGATTTAGAACCAAGGAGCTTCCAACTCCGATAAAAATGCTTTCGGTACCAGTTATGCCCATATCCTTTCCTAAAAAAGATGAAGATGAATCATCAGCTGTGAAAGTTGTTGAGAGTAAGTTTTCAAAAAAAAAAAAAATAATAATAATATGCTTAACTGAAATCTACATTTACTGAAAACTGCATGCAAATGCGGCTGCATGTCAGCAATTTCGAAGAGATATAAGAGCATACCAAATCTCTGCTTTTTTTTAGTTAAAAATAAAGGAAGTTCAAAAGTCAGTAAAAAAAGCGTGCTGTCAGAATTGAATACATTGAAAGATGTAAGTTATAATTTTCCTACAAAAAA
>UPTC01000171.1:38012-49786 GCA_900537255.1 Acanthocheilonema viteae | reverse complement strand
AAAAATCATAAGACAGTTTCCGGTTTTCAGCATTATCACAAACTACTTATATGGCAAAATTAATAAATTAAAATAACTTGTCATTCTGTTGCATCTTGTCGCGATATTCGAGGTGAAAAAAATATGTTTTGAGATAAATTAATCGAAAAGATTGAAAACTTCAAATCCAAAAAAAAATTCAAGAACAGAGTCATGTTAACATGGTTACAGACTACGGCAAATTAAAATGCCTAATTCAAATAAAGCAAATTGTCAAATCTAAGATGACTACGTTCAGCAAAAATTCTTGCAAATTTAATAGTTTGCAGATTAAATTGCTTAGGCTATTTCTACATAGTATATTTAAAAGTTAGAAGAGTAATGCAATGCAAAATTTACGCAGTGTGAATCGAACACTTGCAATCAGTAGGCCACGAAAAAATGGTTCCTGTGTAAGGGTGAATCCTCTTACTAGTGATAAATATTGTACATTAATCCGTCTCGGAAACTCCGCTAGTCTTTCACGGCATCTACAAAGGATTCGTTTAAGATCAAAAAAAAAATTCAAAAAAGCTGCTTGCACAGTAGGAACTTATCAGTTACAGGATAAATGACCTGTTTTCATTCATCAACGCTTCAGAAAGTTGCAACAGCTGGCGATCAAGCAAACCATGTATGCGATGGACCATGCGACTATGTACATCAAATCCTTGCATATCACTTACCTATAATTTTAAAATGACCATGATTCTAAAAAATAAGATTTAAGGCTGTTGCTGACGGCTTTAATAGACTGCATCCAGTGCGAAGGAATGAATACTAATGCAACCAACGAGAATGATGCAATTTACAGATGTTTTAAGAAAATTATAATGAAGAAATGAGAAAACACTAACTTGGTCAAGAATATTGATCAGTGGTCTATTCAAACAGACTGGTGTTGGACTGGAATATTTCACAATCTCTATTATTTTTTTCCTTGGTGCATGGAATTTGTCCTGAAGGTAAAAAACTTTTTATCTGATCAAAGTAGAGTTTTTAAAAGAGAGATAAAAGAAAAAAATGAGCTGTCCTAAGAAAAGTAAATTTCATATTTCACATAACTGAGTAGAGAGTTCTTTGAACTTGAAAAAAGAAAAAAATATTTGCGTTAAAAATTTCTGTGAGAAGATATGCTAATTATGTCAGAACATATGAAACTGAGAAATAATACCTGAGACGGTCTAAACAGCATATCTAAATCGTTCACTTTCTCAGTTTTTCCATGTTTATCCTCTAAGCCGTTTTTTTTAGCCCATAATCGACGTTGTCGCAATGCCGGATCAACGGAAAGCACACCTTTTAAGCCTCGATGCCTGAACTTTAACCAGAACCATATAGTACTTCATTTCGGGCCAATTTAGAAATTTTTAACAGAAATATTGAAAAGAAACTTTAAAAAAAAATGGCTCACGATGACTCAACTTTCGCTACATAAATCATGTTTCTTTCACTTAGTATCTAAGTTTCAAAAAAAAAATTTAAAAATTAATACCGCGAATTGTTTTCGCTCAATAATAATAATTAGTTTAGAAGAGCGGATCCCATAAAATTTACAATATCAAATGACTAATTCTGATAATCCTATTCTTCTAATAATCCTTGTTTCTTTTAAAACAAGTGTGGAAGCTCATTTAAGAACGTTAGATGCACAATATGCAGGAATAAATGTGTATAAATAAAACTAAAAACATAGCTTTAACTTAATAATTTATAATACTGCTCAATTTGCCACTAACAGAAAATCCTCCTTACTTGGAAACAGCTGGGGACACATTTGCCCAAATCTAAATCTCTGGCGATTTTTTCAGCAAAATCTTCGGATAATTTTCCGACACCGTCTGAGAAAATAAACGGCTCACCACAAAAATCTTTCCCGCCTATCACATCGTATGTTTTATTGTATTTTTTGCGTTTCAAAACAACGTCACTTTCCTGAAGTAAAAAATCTAGGAGAAAAAGTTGGAAGAATATCAAATGTAGATTGAGAATTATTAGATAACGTTTATTTGAAGAGAAACAAACGAACTTAGAAAAAAGGAAAAATAAATTGCAAATATTTCAAAAATGGTTGGGATCAAAAGCCAGTCTAACTTACGTCAGCATATATTATAATGAATATACAACACACCCAGCACTATTTTACCTTTGATTGCGTGAAACACTGCCCCATTCGAGACATTAATTTTGGAATATTAGTACAATCAAATTTGCCAAGCTTTTCACGAATCTTTTTCGCTTGACCATCATTACCATCATTAAAAAAATAGCATCCATTGTCACGCATTTGGGAATTTGAGGAAGCCAAATAAACAAAATGATTATCTGAAAAATGAACATAAAATAAGCCGGATTAAATTTAGCATGACTATAGGAATATTATATTGAAACTTGTGGGCTAAACACAAATATTTGTCTAGGTAAGATGATCATAAGCAACAAACTGATGATAATTCTTGATAGCCTATCAGCAAATTATCAGATCTGTTAAACACAATCTGAAGTCCAATCACTATCGTCATTAGGTAAAAAAAGATAATAAAAAAGGCAACCAAGAAAAGAATATAGCATGAGAGGATGATTTAAACAGCGATATCGATGATTAATGATAGTAACTTTCTAGATACAAAAAGATGCTTTCTGTATTGTTCTGCACATGCATCCGTACCAAACATAATAATGATCATCAGTAACCAGCTAAACCATCACTTGTCAACGAGTTTATCAATATTTGGAGAGCTACTCTCACGAAGAAAATAAGTTATGCACAAAAGCTGTTAAGCTATGGAAATGTTGACTTATTAGTTCACAATATATTTCACTCTTATGAAAATATCCTACTTGATATATAAATTCCACGCAGTAAGCAATTATGAACTGTAGTTTCAATGATGTATGATCCAGCAGTGTTACGCCTCAAATGTGTACCATCATCGTCACGAAACTGAATCCTTAACGCACCATCACTATTTTCATCAAATTCACGTAATACGCGATTCCCCATTAATAATTCCGGAACCACAAGGAACATTCGAGTTGGCGTTATTACAGCCTGATAAATTATCACACTGTTCAGCTTATAAAATAATGATTTAAATATCAAAAAAAATATATATATATATATATTCGAGTATAGACGTAATTTTAACTAGCAGTATCTTCAAACTTATCTAGTTGATTGGTCTCTTCCTTTTCTTCAAAATACGAATATCAACCAAAATTTCGAAACCTTTCTAACACGTTGAAATCCTTCTTCGGCACTTTTTCCGTGAATCACAGCAAGCAAATCACTCCTTATAAAAACGCTATCACGTATACGATCAAACACACTTATCAGTGGTGGTATGCTTTTCATTTCATCGACCATATTGATTAAACGCTCTAACGCTTCTAGTGTTATCTTTAATAAAATAAATCATTAGAAAATAAAATAGTTAATCGATTTTTATTAATTCCGTGTCATTTCGCAATCAAAAATGGAAATATTTTGCTGAGCTCAATTTCAGCCTTAGGAGAAAATAAGTGCAGCAAAAACATGGAAATTAAAAAATCAAACTTCGTAAATGATAAAGTGATAGAAAAGTTGATTCATCCTTCAGCTTATGCTTTTTAATTCCCAATAAAATTAAGAACAAAATCTTTTTGCTAATATGAAAACAAAACCAGACGTTAACCAAAATAAACGTGAAAAAAAGGGTCTTACAGAATCGTTCTGTTCGTAACTTTCTATTATATGCTTTAGAAATTGATTTCTTGACTCAACAGTTATCTGTAAAGAAATTAAATCAGAAACTGATCACCGTTATGATTGGACATATAGCCCATTAAAAAACAATCAACCATCGGAAATGAATCCATAATCTTAATTACCTTAAAGTCGATAAAACAAATCTGATATTAATTTGGAAACGAAGTATTTAAAATAAACTATGTAGATGCAGTGACGTAAGTAAAAGATACTAACTGCAGAACTGACTTCCAAAATATGTGAATTAAAATTGGTGAAATCTTACGAGTAAATTCAGTGTGTACATACCAGCAATTGGTCTTTTACAACAGCACCACGTGACAATAATGCTGCAATCAAATATTGCAATCCAAAAGAATATGAGCTTAGTTTTTCGGACCAAGCCTTATCAACTTTTGGTTCCACAGGATAATATGATTGATCATTTTCTACACCAGCATGTTTTCGATAGTCACAACCAATTATTCGAATTGGTAATGGTACATAACTGAAATTGTTTAAAGATCTGCAAAATCATCCATATAGTCACTCACTCATTCAATTAAATAAGTTTAAAGAAACAAATGCTTGCCAAATAAATTTCATATGATAAAACTAGTTGAAATTGGAAAGCTCTTTAACGACGGAATCTCAATAAATTGTTAAATTCTGGTACATTTTAACATTGTAAGCTAGCTTTAGTTCATAAAAAAACAAGAATTTTAATACAATAATGAAAATTGAGAAGAACTTTATTTATTGAAAAGGAAATCAGTATTGCTTACTTGTCCACAGGAAAATATGAAAGTTGCACGTTAGCAAATTCAATCGGAAGATTGGCACGAGCATGCAATCTACTCAGCAACCTGTACAACAAATCATCCTAGAACATGAAAAAAATAAGTGATTATCCTTATAACAGAACTGAAACTCTATGAAATTCAATAGCATCTCTAAGAAATATCAGCAACAAATTTATATCTGGCAATCGAAGTATAAATACATGGAAACCAAAACTACCCATACATCCATCATTTCCGTAAACTGCAAACAAAAGATTGGACTATCGTTAATAGCTGCAATTGCAAAGCTATTATCTTTCGAGCAATCTGTTTCTGGATAATACCTGAAAGCAATCCACTTTAACTATAACTGAAGCAAATCCATTTCAACTATAACTAATACATTTCATTGTTATGCCAATTGAGAAGTAGGTTATTCTTTTCCCAGGTTTTAAAATTTAACAAAATTCATAATAACCTAAATCGGTCACTTGTCATTTCCACTTTTGATCCTCGCTGAACATTCATTTTCTGACGGAATCTACGTATTTCAGGAGGGTAGTTTAGATGGAAATATATTCGTGTTACGCAAGTTCCTTGATTTGTGTCGACTAAAACTTTTGTGTCGACTAAAATGCGACGTAAAGAAGTATAGTGTACCTGAAAATTTTACAGCTCCTTACAATAATTACTATAAAATCAATTATAATTCTTCCTTCATTAATCATATGTAACTGTATAACTGTATTATTTATTGTTACAGAATTAATAATTGAGCAAAATAAATCAATAAATACTTCTGAAATCAGCACTTCCAGTACAACTGTTCGATTACATTACTAATAACTTAATCTTGAGAAATATTTGGTTTTTAAGAATTAACAGTGGAGTGAAACACTACATAGAAATCAGTTCATTAACAGCTTGTCATTTACCATTCATATTAATACTACAGCCTAAGAAAAACCCAAAAAAAGGAACAGAGAAATCTTAACTGAAATTTAAAACGAAAAACAGTTTTCGAAAAATCACTGCAGTGGATTGTGAAAAGTAGGGCAACAGTGAATCAAAAAGTTGTAATTCATAAAGAGGCCACCTTCAGAGTAAACATGAATCCCTCCACAAGCTTTTCATTATTTGATTTGCCCATTTCTCGGGTTCTGTAGCCTGAAATATCATTTTTTGAATATACTAATGGCATAGATCTGTACTATAAAGTAATAGGATACGAAACAAGATTAGAGTCTCAAACTGCGCTTCACTATTCAATATTTTCAGATCTATGGCTTCATCATCTTTAAAGAACAATGATGTAACTGGTTATCGTTGATCTTGAAATTTAACACCTAGAATGCTCTAAATTTTAATGAAATTAAAAACTTCAGTCAGTTCTTCTCATGGTACACTGCAATAAGCAGTCATTTTAACTTGAGCAGAAAATATACCTACTTTGATTTTCTTAATTTGAAAAAAGAAACCGATTTGTCATCGGAACTTTTTCTAATCGACCAAGAGCACAATTGCTAGATAATATAGAATCTCTACTGTTCCTTTAGTCCAAGTTCTATGATTTGCTAGAAAACCCTTATGTCTCGTGTCCAAATGAAAAAGTATCAGGAACGGAATAGAGGAACCTTCATTAACCACATCTATCCCAGCAACATCTTAATTTGCTTCAGCAGAAAATACAAAAAGAAACAAACCACCTAAAACAGCGAATCGTACAGTGAGTATATTTCGGTCATGTTCAAAATCAACGTACATCGGATTATGCACTTCATTAGATGATAAGTTTGCTAACACTTTGATGTATTCTGCCAATTTTGCTTCATTAGTCCGCTCCGGTATTTCTCTAGTGAAGTGTGAGCAAAATGTTCCGGAATCGAGCAAATTACCATGATGGATGGAGTGTACTTCTATTTGGAGCTCAGTTGACCTGAAAAAATTATAAATTGTTATAGGTCTGAACTGTACATTACAGTTCCTTTTATTGACAGTAATTAACAAAAAGAAAGCAATCCCAACAGAAACTTTTAAAAGCAAACTGAAATGAAAACTGAATCTGGCCATTAAATATCTGTTACTAATTCAGGCTTGATGCAGAAAGTTTTATAACTCATAACTAGCAAAGAGAAATTGTATAATTATAAGATTAACACCTTCCAGAACAAATTTTTGGGATGAATAATATTAAAGTTGAAATATATGAATATTGAATAAGTTATTCAAAGCTAAAAGAGTGAGTTTCCGCTACGCTAAATTTATAGGATCCCTAATATTGGTATAAAAGCAGAACAATGTAATTGAAGAATAAACAACATAAAGCAGATACTGAAATTTTCGAGGATAATAAGCTACAGTGATAACGTATTAATAATGGATCGAATCGAGGAATTATTTCGTGTAATTACTAGTATTGAGAATCCAGCCATAAGTGATGATGAAAAGCAATGCCTAGCAAGGCTTTCCAGTGTCACTTATGAGCACTTTCATCATTGTAGTAAATAATCAAGCAACTATCTACGGCGGATCGGTCTATAGAATTATCTGTGTTTTAAATCATGGTTAGATTCAGAATTGAAATAGTTAAATTCATGTTGAGCAGTTAGCTCTCCATAAAAATCTATGAATCTACTTATCAATCTCAAGTTTAACTTCAATTATCACCCGTTTATTAAGAAATTTCTAGGTTTGATTTTTTTTTTTAGAAATTTCTAGGTTTTATTTAATTTGAAAAGCAAACAAGCAATCATCCGTGAAAAAACCATGCTCTGTCGCCTGAAGTACGGGTGTATGCTTTCCAGAAAATTCATTAGTTAGAGCTTGAAACGTCGATACCATTTTCAAAAATGTTCGCTCCCAGCAAGAGGACATTACCTATTAAGAAATAGTTAAGGTAATAACAACGAAAATGATAGAAAAGAAAGTGGGAAATATTTAAGATTTAATAAAATCGCTATCAAGCTTATTTAGTAATTAAGAAACAAAAATTGTATTAAAATGGAACATGTTTCAGATCTATTGGGTCCTTACTATGGTCGGAAAATTGAAATACAAAGAAAGAATATGAAAGAAAAAAACCAAACAAAATTACTTAAAAAATATGTTATTCTTACTCGTTTTTTGAAAAGAAATCGAAAGCCAAATGCATATAATAAAATCAAATATAGAAAATGAATAATTTAAAAAAGCATGTTTGAAAAGAAAGTAAAAGTTTAGGGAAAGGAAAGTATGCAGATAAAATGAAAATAAGAATAACGGAAGATTAAAAAAACGAATATTTTTCTTTCAGAATTTTTGAAATAAAACAAAAGACTTACATCAACACGAAGCTCAACCCATGGACTTCCATAATCATGTATTTCAACTCGTTGTTCAATAATATCAAGTCCAACTCTCAGATTTTTTTCACCAAATGTTCCAATTTTCTGCAATATTGATTTTAAATATCCATGTAACAAAATCGTTTAACAAAATACTAAACAAATTTCCTACGTAGCAAATACACCTCGAAATTTAAATTATCAAATCCGTCTGGCATAACCGATCACCAATTAACACCGTCGTCTGATTATATCGATCGATTCGATGATATAAATTTTGCCATGAAATTTCGAACAACTTACAGGTATAATGCTTTTCAACTGCTCGATTAGTCCAACATTTTCGGAGAACAAGATGATGTTGATAGGTAATGGTTGTTCCCATCCTTTGACTTCATTCATATGACCAACCCTCTCGTATATTGCCATCGGCTAGCTGAAATTATTTTGAGAAAATATTCTCTCTAAGGCATAAACTTAAGACGCAAAACAGTAGCAGGGAAATGAAATATAAGGAGTTTTGGGAATTTTCTGAAATGTTACGCATTTATCTGATTGAATCTGCAATATGTGCTTCCACAAACATTGCTAATATTTCAACCTTTTTGAAAAAAGAAATAAATGGTAAGAATGCAGTTCCAAATACCTTATCCGTTCGGATTTTTAACGTTTCTGAAAAAATACTAAAAAATTGGAACTCTCTATAAAATCTTTATCAAAGTCAAAACGTATAAAATTGTAAATGAACAGATTAAGAAATAAGAACACTGGGAAACTATTGCATAAAAAGCAGAATGCATTGAGCGATTAACTACTCATAGCATAAGCGACATATGTTATAAACATAAGCGATATGTGTCATAAACTTATTCGAAGCACATAAATTTCACCATCATCCGTCGCACCAGTAAGTAGCCTACTTTCAAGCGGATTCCAATTTAGAGAGTTGATTTCTGAAGAAAGTTTGTAGCTTGCAAAACATTCTTCGAGAACTGGGCTATCTGTTGACTTATTTAAGCGGTACAACCTGAAAGCAGAATAAAAAAAATCGTCAGACATTACCCAAAAGTCATTCCTCAGACATTACACAAAAGCCATTAACTCAACTATCGGCATTTAGTGCGGTTTCAATTCAATATACAAGTAAGTTTAAGTGAGATGTGCTCATGTAGATAGATGAGGTTGAAGTTTACACAGTGATATTCCTGATCTTTTGAAGGTAAGAAATATGCTCTGATAATGCAGTTGCATAATTGGTAGGGAGGAGGAACGTGAGAAATCTACAGCATTTAAAAATATGAAAGAATGCTCCTTATAGCAGGTCATCAAAAAAAGACAAGAAAATTCAATATGCAACACAAATTAAATTTTTCAGGAATAGCAAACCTTATTTTGCTATCTGCTCCACCAACAGCAATAATACCATGTAATTTATTCCACGAAACTGTGTATAGCGGCCATTTCGTTTCCACGCACACACTCGTTACTTTATTCCATTTACTTCTAGAGGCCGCTAAATTCGTTTCCAGCCTCATCCAAATCTAAAAACATCAACATGAGTCAATTACTCTGCGAATCAACATCAAACGATAAAAAGAGCCAACTATAAAACTAATGAAAGGGCTATAGAATGCTTCATTCAAATCGCTAAACCATTCCCTTTATTCATATTTTTTTAATGTTCCTCAGTACATTGGTACGCTAGCCCACATATGACATCCCATTTGCAGTCCAGGAGTCTCGCACTAAGATCGCATGAGCTATTCCTTTGCCACAATGACATTAAATGTTATATGCACAAGCTTTCCATGAAAATAAAAACAAAGCTTTATAAATTAATAAAATTGTAGTGAATTCGACTTTGCAATAAAAAAAATTAGTCATAATTCAGAATATGGCATATTCCCAATTAAATAAAAACAATCCTCACATTGATATAGAAATCAGCTCCTACTGTTACAAGAGAATTACCATCATCTGAGAAATCAGCTGACCAAACGGTCGATTGATGAGCATTATCGATCTTTTCTTGCGTTATCCAATCCTCACCATCAAAACGATAAAATCGAATGGAGCAGTCATAGCTGCATGATACCAACAACTAAATCGGATGTATTGTCACAGCGCTACTCGACTAACAGACTTTTTACTTCATACAGTTTTTCAGACATTATGGGGAAAAAGAACCGAATAAAAACTTAAAATACAGTACAGTTTCTCGAATAGTAAAAAGATTTAAGATGTTTTGATAAATACCTCATCAACTGGATGCCATACCACAAATTTGACGTCTTGTGTGTGAGATTGTAAAATCGATGCAACCTCAAAATCTTCGCTTTCGTCTACTGGAATTAATTTATTCAAATAAATAAAGACTCAAAAATCTGAAAACAACACTTCCATTTTTGGATCTAAATACATCATTTACTTACTCTGCCAGAACCAAACCGATTTATCGCGACTGCAAGTTGCCAAATATTCACCGGATGGTGAAAACGCACAACATTTCACTTCATTCTCATGTCCTTCTAAACGATTTACTTCTTCATAATCATTGCTGAAAAAAAAGTTGACATTGACTAAACAAATGTTGAAATATTGCAGCTTTATGGCTTCCAGAATCATTTTTGCAAAAATGCCAGGACTTGATTCAATTTTTTAAATGTTAGCTGGTGATAAAAGTTAATTGCCATCAGACAGTAAAAAAGATGTACTCCACCATATGAACATCTCTGCTAGATTCCAGAGCAACATTGGGACCAAATTCAGCTTTTGGACGCTAGTCCCAACAAAAGCAACTACATATCAACTTGTTATTTTTTTTCTAAAACAATACCGCCAATTTTTTCTTTCAAAAAAAATCAATTTCGAAAAATTTGCACAAATTTTGAAATTTAAGTTCCAATCTAAAAGCGACACTCACTTGCACAACTGATGCACAATGATAGCGGCGTCAAAACCAGCTGAAGCTAAGAATTTATCATTTGGTGAAAATGCGATGTGTCGAATAGATCTGCTATGAGACCCGCTTATTTTTCCAGAATACACCAAATACGGCTCATCTGAATCTTTTTGAATTTACTTTCACTGAAAGTTCTGGAGATTCGCACTAAAAACATTAATCAAATCAATGTTATAATTGCTATCTAAACTTCTGGAGATTCGCACTAAAAACATTAATCAAATCAATGTTATGATTGCTTGCTATCAGTTTCATATCCAAGTACACATAAATTTCATTTAAACCAATATTTTCACGAAAAGTAAAGCAATATGTCTTAAAGTCATGGACAAATGAACGATGTAAAAAACGTTAAAATTCCGAAAGCTCATTATTCTTGACGTAAAAATACAATTTGAAAACATGTTTATTTTTTTACACATCGTCCTTTTTTTAAAATGTTGCTCCACCTTTCATGCATAATAATCAAGACAATTTCTAATCATTATATAGGTTGAAATCGAAGTGATGTTTTATAAACGAAATCAAAGTAAAGCTTTATAAACGTTTAACATATGAAATAAAATTCAGTTCTAAAACTAACTAATAAAATTCAGTTCTAAAACTAAACTATGATATCAAAATTTTCGTAAAATCTCATTTTTGTTCCCTTCAGTTTGAAAATTTTTAGCACTTAATTGTTAGTAAATCGCTCAGTGCAATATGAAAATACATTCTTGAAAATAATTCTTAACTGAAACAAAAAATTTGAAAGTAAGAAGAAACCGAAAATTACCATCAATACGTTTCCAAAATTTGATCGTTTTATCCTCACCACAACTTGCAAGCGTTGTGCCAGCATGATTCCACTGCACGCACCATACTCGACATGCAACGTCACAAGAATGACTCACTTTATTTACGGTATCAATCATGAAATATGATATTCCGAAAGTGTCGGAAATCCGAAATTAATCTATAAC
>UPTC01000171.1:18672-29024 GCA_900537255.1 Acanthocheilonema viteae | reverse complement strand
ACACGTCAATTATATCTTGACTGATTATCTGATTACGAGAAGATGAGTGCTTTCGAGAGTGACGATTTTTAGATTCCTTTAAATACTGGAAAAATTTTCAAATAAATCAAATAAAACACAGTTTCCAAGCCTCACAAACTCCAACCTTTACTAAACAAATCAGATATGCCAACCAAATATGTCAACCAAAGTTGTAAACATTTAGAAAATTTTACAATCCTGAAAAAGGAAAAATTCGAAAGAAAATGTCAACATAAACACATGTACCACTTTCAAGAAACTTGTAAAGAAATAATTTTTCAGAAAAGTCATTTAAGATATTTGAAGCAGGAACAGATAGAATCTCTTATATAAATGATGAATTTATTCATTCATCTTTAGTCTCTTGTACTGATATGTTACTAAGCAGAGTAGCTTTATTGCAACCTATGAAAGAAGATCAGGAATAAAGAAAACTGCAATATTAGTACCAGCAATACTGTTACTACCTAATATCAGTATTTAAAATCATTTCCTGCATTATTTACGACGGAAATTATGGAAACCAAGCGAATAGATGAGAAAGTTATGCCAATCGAAAGTGTGCTAATGCTTACATGTTAGTCGTATAAACCTATATTCAAGTTATAAAATATCGTTAATGGTCCTATTTCAAACATTTTAATGAAAAATAGCAACAATCGTTAAATCGCCAACATTTGTAATTTCACAATCGTTAAACACATTTTAAAACAACTTTTTAGCTGTAGTACAGCACTGGGGTCTTGCAGTGACTTTCCGTAATCTATCCTGGTTGGCAGAACTTTTGCGCAATTCATACTCGGGTAGGTAAGTGGGGAAAGGGTTCCATTACGTAAGGGTTGTATTAGGCCAGGGTAGGCATGTCGATAGGCTAGTTTCAGTTTTGAAAAATTTTGATGCTGAAAAGTAAGTGAACTGGATCGACCGAATTTAACAGGTAAGATGGATGAGCCTTACCTGCGGAAGCCACGCATTGTCTACCGGACCGGCGTGCCCAATCCCTTGACGCTCGATCAGTACAGCGCTGTTCTTGGTAAGTCCACGTTTTACCCATCGGGTAAGTCCACGTTTTACCTTCGTCCAAGCTCGGAAGAATGGTTTGCACCGTGCTGGAAATGAGCTCTCTCTGGTTGATGCCGTTTTTTACCCAGGGAAAAGTCTTGGCGATAACTGTGAGCAGTGATCGCATGGAAAGGGATGCACATACAAAGGCATCCCATAGATAGACCGGGATCGTTAAATGAAGTTGCTCATATGCCAAGGTTTGCGACAAAATTGCATGGCAAAAGCTGAAGGTTTCCAATCAGCCAAAATCTCTAAATAAATAATGCTAAATAAAGTTTTGATGATGATGCATGAAAGGAACAGTTCTTAGAATGAATTTAAATGCTGATTTGCTAAAACAGCCGGTTTATTCAGTGTTGTAAAATATACGGAATTGACAGAATAGAAATGACAACACAAAGACAACTGGTGAAATAAGTTTATGATCTGGGCTGTTGAGCGTAGGCTTGATTTGCCCGTCATGATGCATCAGTAGTTTGAATCAAAAACAGGACTCGGTGTTTGAACTTATCAAACTTGCTGAACTTGTCTGAATTAAGTTGAAAGCTTTATTATGTCGTGTGAGGGGAGAGCTTCCCGAAACACTGAAAGGATGCATTTGTTTTCAAAAAAACATTATTTTTAAAAGCAGTCTCTGTGATCTCGATCTGATTAGATGATTATTTAGTGAAATTTATCGAAAATAGAATTAAAGTCATTGGTAATTTGTATTATCTCCCTTACTAATCGGTAAATATTTAAATGATCTCCATAAATTGTACTAAAACTCCCGAAATGTTCCAAATAGAGGTTTTTTTCCCTATCACTGATCCTTTGAATGGAGTGATCTGATTGTTCTGATGTTCTGTACTTGGCGTGATTCATTTGCGTTTCTTTATTCGCTCCTGGGAATTGCGGATACAACAGTCAGATAAGATTTAATGCTTATTAGATATTCCATGAATAATGATTTGCCATTCCATTTCTTCACATAGCTATTTTTTTCGTTACAGATAAAGTTGAAAAAAATCGAAATTTGGTATGTACCAATGGACCAATGTATCGACCAGACGGTGGTACCATTGTGGTATATGATTGTACTCTCTATCCACGTGGTACCTTGAATGATGACCAAGTACGACGTACTTTTCGTGTTGATGGTTACCGATGGGGAAATTCCAAGGGTGTTCACAATTTGAGCAACGGATTGCAAAAACGATATAATTTACTTTACTGCAAAAATGATCCACATGGCGACGATAGATTTATGTAAGTATGATCTTTACTTATGCTTCTGCATTTTATCTTTTTTAGTTCAGGAGGAATTTAATAATGACAGTAGATTAATTGATGATCGGTTTTTTTTTTCTTGAGACTCCTCGATTAAGCTATAAACTTCCACTCATTTTTCAACGATGGAATTCCATTTGTCTTTTTGAATCTCAGATGATACTTCATAGACTAGCTTTTTATTTGCTACATATCTATCTTTTTATTTGCACACATAAGTTTCGTTATTTCAATATATAATGGATAAAATGTATTTTTTTAGTATTTAAATATTCGGCTCTTTATTTGTTTTTTTAATTTGATTTAACAATTGTGTGTATGGACTGTATATATGAACTACTCCTGAGATCCATACTCCGGTCCACTCAGTTGAGCAGATCATTAGAAAAAAAGGAATTTTAAGTTAACCAGAATTTGCAGACGTTGCGAATATTCTCGAGAGCCATGTGGTTTGGTGCTTTTCCATTACATTGGCGACCACGTCGCAGCAGCTCAAGTGTCTGACAATGCACCACATGGAAATGCCAAACGAACTAATCAGCCATTTCTTCGTACATTACCAATTATATTACAAGAAGTGAAAGAACAGAGCATCACAAACAATAATGCGGTTGAGGTAAGTTTGAAAATTGTAATCTAAGAGAATCGGGTTAACTTGTTTCGATGGTACTATTCACTGGGATTATAAGAAATGCTGTATCTCCTGGATTTTAACCCCAATACGACAGTACATGTCGTTGTTGCTCTCGCCATTTGAATTATGGAATTTTTTGGAAACAACTGGTAGTCTTTTTATTGTATATTACTTATCATGTGAGATAAAGGGAACATCAAAAACAATTATAATTCCATAACTGCAATAGGTCCGGGCTAATGCAGGAAAACTAATTCATGTGATTTTGACCCCTTGATTTCTGTTAATTTAACTATTCCTCAGCTAATTTTGCATTAATTAATGCTTAATTATTGTGTTTAGTTCATTAATAGTCTGAAATGAAATTGAACATTGAAAATTTCAAATATATTGTTAAGAGGCGATTGTAAATTCAATTTTCATTAGGATTTTCGAATAGTTTCAAAGTAGAGATTTTCAATTTTTGACTTTCTCCTGAGTTCCAAAATGCTTCTATTTTAGATTTATGATCGATTGATGGAACAAAGTATTTATGATCAGTGCTCGAGTAGCTCGCGAGTTACTCCACGGAGATTACGTAACAAGGAACAAGTGAGAAATGTAATGAAATCATTTCGACAGAAGTTGGCCAGGAATAGCTTGGTTAGTAAAGATTTTGAATTTATTATTCGAGTTTATATTTGAGATTTAAATTTATCTCACTCAGCATTATTATTTTTGTTACTATAAAACTTAACATTCTTTATCATCGATAACTTGTTTCTATTTCATTTGGAAAATAGAGGTATGATTTAAAAAGTGTCAAAATGACTAACGGAATCAAGTTACGCTGTTTTAATTTTTTACTTGCGGATATTCTCTGCTACCACCGTCTTACGAATTTGAATGATCCTGTATTCATCCTTAAGCTTAAGAGAATTTGGTCTGTTCTGTTTATTGGTGGCATGCTTAGGATTGGTTTCTCTTTGCTATTTTTTTATCTGATTGTGTCTGAAGTCGGCTAATTTTTTATTAATTGTTTTTGCAGACTTTTTTTTAAATGTATATTTTTTTGAGTATAGCATGCATTAAAAACTTTATTTATACTTCACATTTCGGTATGAAGAATAATTTGTTGCTTACTTCATTTTCATACAAGAAATGATTTGTTTATTAAAAAAATAAAATTGTGTTAGAAACAGTTAGTAGATATTTACTGCTTCTAACCACTATTCGTAATTTTCTCTTAGAATTTATGTAATGAGATGAAGTCACGTTTTATAGGACCAGGCTTTTTTGTTTTACAGTACATCCAGCCTCGACCAACGTCCCTGTATGTTACGGAACAAGAAGCATCAGCGCTTGGAAGACGTGTTTTGCGGAGATCGAACGCAGAGTTAGATAGAAATCAAGTGGAGGTTGTTGAAGGCGGTGTTTTCGAACGGATGCCGGACGGTCAAACACCTGTCGTATTGAAAAAAGCTCGAACTGAAGATGACTCGGAGTCGAGCTATGCGCCAATTGATGTGACAACGGTTGATGTAAGTTAAGGCTTTTAAAGTTTTTGGTTTTAATAAATCACACATTTTGTATGCATGAATGAAAACGATAATCAATTTTATTATGGCGAAGCAAATAATGAAATGAGATGAGTATATTGTTCTTAACTTATCATTAATTTCTCAATTTCCAGACTCAAAACATAAAAACAAGAGCACCTTACGGACCAGATCATTCGTTCGTTCGACAAGGCGGTAAATTTCATCTTTTGGTTGGTATTACTGGATCAGTCGCATCAATCAAACTTTCTGAACTTATAACGGAACTTCATAAAAATAGTCCTGAAGAAAAATTGGTATGTTTATGTGCAGCAATTCATATGGGAATCTTTGAGTCCTCAAAAGTAACGAAAATACCAAAACTGTGTATAGAATCATCTTGTTATTGTTTTATGTGAATTTGTCAAGGTCATTCGAATAGTTGCAACTGATGCCGCTCGAACATTTATTGATGAATCATCATTTGATGTTCCCATTTACACTGATTTGGATGAGTGGAACATGTGGAAAAAACGTGGTGACCCAGTTCTACATATTGGTCAGTTTTTATGGAAATTGACTATAAAAACTGTCAGTGAGCGATTAGTAGTATGACAGGATATTCTACAAATGTATGGGTCACGAACAAAACTAACGTTGTTGACTGCCAGATTATTGAATATACTTCATTCTTCTTTAAATTGCCACTGATTTCAGCGGTTTTTAATTGATTGACCAACAAACAGCAGTATTTTTTGACTTCGTTTTCAGCGTTTATTTGTTATTGCCTCTATACATTTAAAAATTCTTTTCTCTTTTGATAAACTCTTTTGATAAATTTAACTTTGTATTTCCTTGAAGTTCTGGCTTAAATGAGATTTTTTCAAAATAACTTTTCGAAATTTATATTTTCAGAATTAAGAAAATGGTCAGATGCGATGTTAATTGCACCATTAGATGCAAATTCGATGGGTAAAATAGCGAATGGCATATGTGATAACATTTTACTATCCATCGTACGCGCATGGGATCCTCGAAAACCTTTATACTATGCACCAGCAATGAATGTTGCCATGTGGGAAAATCCGCTAACGTATCAGCATCGTAAAGTCTTGAAGGAATTGTTACGATATAAGGTTGTGTATTTCCTAATGATTCTTCATTTCTTAACAGAATTATTTCGAATTTTCAGTTCTAATTGCAAGTGCAATGTTTCACCAAAATATTCGGAAAAAAAATATAATTGATATATTATCTTTTGTTTTTCAAGCTCTATTAAAAAATGTAAAATGAGTACGAATATCGACGGTTGCATCCAGAAAGAGTTGATTACTTGCGGATAGTTGATATACCACTGGTCTATTATTTTGAATCTCAAAGAAATAGATCAGCTCATAAAGGCGTTTTTTAACCGTCGTCAGATTTTCATTGGATGCTCAATTGCATTAATCCGATTTTTTTTTCCAGGAAATACCGCCAATTGAAAAAGAATTAATGTGTGGTGATACTGGCTCAGGCGCTATGGCAACTGTGCAGATGATAGCATCAATTGTCGCCAGCGAGGTGAAGAATCGTTTCGCCGTTTACTCTGATAATTCGTCTTTATAACATCTTCCGATTTGTCTATCGCTCTCTCCCTCTCTCTTTCTCTCCGTCTGCTTCGAAATCTATTGTCGTTTCATTATTGATTATTTGAATGACTTTGATTGATTTTGTACAGTTTGCAAAAATTTCGAAACTACTTTATATGTTTTTGCCAGCTGCAGATTGACATGAAATGCTTCGTGACCGATTCCATCGGCCTCCTTCTAGGAAGTTATGTACTCTTTTTTTTCCGACATGTGCTTGTTCCCGACGGGGAATACAAAAAAGCTGGAAAATCTTTGTTCTTATTACTTCCATTGTTCTTATTATTTTCAAAGTCCTCTGCTGTTAAAAGTTCTTGAAAAAAATCTCTGCTTCAAGAAAAAAAAATATTTGAAAGAAGAAATTATTGGAATAAATTTTGTAAGACCAAAATTCACTTTTCAAATTAGAAAGTTTGTTATATTGCTTTCTTATTTTGTTTCTGGCGTATTGTAGAATTTTTTCTTGCTCTTTTTTAAATTTCTATTGTAAATTTTTATCGTTTGAGCCATCGGAAGAGATTTTGGATACTGTTTTACTTGATAGTTTTGCATGATTTGATTGTATTTTTTGCACTCTTTTTAATCTGAACGAAATTCAGCTTAGGAAAGGCTGAGGTTTGAATTTTTCATTTTTCTTTTTAAATAAAGATTGTGAATCACGTCCTTGTTTTGCGCATATCAGTTAAGACAGTTAAGATTTAGAGTATTTGAAGTTATATGGATGTTGGCAGCCAATTAATCAAGAACTGGAAAATCGTAAAGCAGTGAACGATTTGTATTTGCGAAATATTAGTTTTTCCCTCGAGATTGAATATTCATTTGAGAATTATGGTTGCCCGAGGTCAGTTGCATACGGGGTTATTCTAGTTAGTGCTTGGCTGGAAGGTTTTTTTTTTGTTCCAACAATGTTTTATATATGGAGTAAAAAGTGCTTAAGTGTTATAGCATGGAATCTGATAGTTCAGTTTGGATTTTTAATGACTTCAAGCAATTACTGTTAAGGTAAATAATTCTTGAGATCTTTAGCGGAGGTCATTTCTATGGGAAAAGATTTGCTAAAGAAATTATGGGAAAATTCGCACATTTCTTGTTGGAAAGTTATTTCCAAGCGATTTTTTTTTGTATGTTTTTTTTTCCCAAAAAGATGTGGATATTTGGTTACGGTTCGCTACTGTGGTATACAGATTTCCCATATCGGAACGTTATTCCCGGTGTTGTACGAGGTTATTCACGTCGATTCTGGCAGCTTAGTCCCGACCATAGAGGCACAGCGAGTAGTGTTGGTTCTTTTTTCATCTGTGGGTAAGAGATGATAGCAAACACTGTACCTTTGTGATATTAAAAGGTATGCATTGATGTCTCGATGATGAAGCTAATTGTGTTCTGATGTTATGTTTTACTCGATAAAGGGTTCTCATTCATTCATTCTTTTTTTCAAGAAATTGAGATGGTTTTAAAATAAGTTGATAGTTTTATTGAAGTTATCATTTCTTGCAGTCTTTTTTTGTAATAGAACAAATAAGTATTTTTTGAAAAAAAAAACGAAAAAAATAAGTATTTGCAGCCCGGTCGTACAGTGACATTAGTAGCAGATGAAAATGGTTCATGCTGGGGGTTAGCTTATGAAGTTGCTGAGGAGCAAGCATCGGATACAATCAAATATTTGGATTTACGAGAAAAGGCTGGCTATTTGGTGAATTTGTGTTTGATGAAGTTAAATTTGTTTTTTTATTAAAAAGTTTTACTTTTGTTCGCAATTCAGAAGTCTTCATATATTGCTTAACTAAAAGAATGGCGATTATTTGTTTTGTTATGTTTCCATCAATTAAATTCTGTCATTTTCAGAGAAAAGAAGTGATGTTTTATCCCGACAATGGTAGTTCATTTTTTCCAATAAATGTTTATTTGGCTGCTGAAGGAGAGAATCCCTATTTTACAGGTCCCACTGATGAAAAAAGCATTGTTTGTACCGTAAGTCATTGTCTCTTTCCTGGTTATTGGTTGTTCTTGTATGATTCTGTATGGTAAACTATTGCCACTTGCAAGAAAATTAGAAGTCACAATCAGAAATAAGGGAAATGCGAACAAAATGAGATTTTGTTTTTTTCTTCTTTTTTTGAGGGAAGGAAGAATTTTATTTATTTTTAACATAAGACTTGTGTTTCATATTTTAACCCTCAATATTCCAAGTTTTTTTTTGTATTTTTTATAAGTTAAATTTCATTCTAAATCTTTTTTATTTTCATCCATAAATTTTATTTTCATCCAAAGTAAATAATCAGAAAATAATTTTACGCATTTTATACTTTTTTCCCGCAATATAAATAAATTTTAAGATACTTAAAGCTCGTGGACTAAGTGGTACGAACATTGAATATGTATTACGATTAGCAGAATGCGTGCATCGAATGGCACCGCATATTAACGATGAACATCTGTTTACGATTGAAAAAAAAGTTTTAGATGAATGTCGTCAGTTGAACATTCAGGATGATTACTTGACTAAATATTTGAATCAAAAACGTCTAAATTAATCGCTCAATAAACTGTAAACTGACAATATAGGAAAGATTGTAATAATGTAATCCTTCGGATGCTCTTTATTTTGGGAAAAATCAGATGTATTGTTAATTTTTTTATCGGTTGTTTGATTTTAAAAATTGAGAGTTAGACTTTACTTTAAAAATGGTTTTTCGACTTCCAAATATTTTTCGAAAATGCGGAAAAAGGAAATAATTATTATACGTCGGATACTATTGTTATCTGAACTTATGAAGCTATTTCTGTTCAAGAATGATAATATCTTAATTACATGATCGTATTCTTCTATGTTGAAATTGTGGTTATTGAAAGCAATTAATTATGTAACTATGCATACAACTGATCTTAATCCTCCCGAATGAGTAAATTTAATTTTAATATTTGTGTGACAAGAGCAAATATTGTGTATTTTGGAAAAAGGATACATCATCAGCATGGATTTTTATTGGATCGAAATTTAATCAAAATTTTATGAATTAACCAGGAAAGACAGCTTATCCTTATTTTCCACTCCTACTTATTTGGTGTTAATCTATTCTTTATAAATCTAGCCAAAAATGCAAACGAAAAATTTCTTTATTATTTTGTCACTAATATTTTAATCATATTATAGAATATCATTCCCACTGTGATTTCTGTTTTTTTGTATTTTATATTTCACCCAGTTCATTCATGCTCTTATCATTAGAAGCCATATCATGAAAAGCTATATTCGTCCTTATATTGTATAATAAAATAGTATTTCGAAACTTTATGCAACTTTTTTTTGAACTCCTGTTTATTTGATTTTAGAGAATTTAGAAATATTAACAAAATCTTTGAGGCTTTCAATAAATCTGGAAAGTACACATGAAGATGAATTTTTGAATTAATTTTTCAATGGAAGCATTGTAATTTGTATTTTTATATAATATTTGTTTTATATATAATATTTTTATTAACCTTTCTAAAATTTAATCTGATAATAGTTTGCTTGCGAATAAATACGAAAGAGTGAAAATTATATTTAATTGCGGAAGCAATTATCTTTAGCTTCAACATTAAATGTCATTTTTAAGTTTCTGTACTGTTTGACGTACACCTTCATTCTTTAGTCATTTAAAATTTCAATATTGTTTTGCTGAGTAATCTGTTTCGAATTGCTTCGTAACCGTTAAATAATATGTAAATTTTTGTGCTTATTATTTAATTGAAATACATCAAAAACTTGAAAATATTTCGAAAAGAAAATTGTTTTTGCACTTTCTAAAACTCTTAATTATTTTTAATCAGGCTTACATCTTATCACAAGAGATTAATCTTTTACGAAAAGTTTCTGACATGTGTGAATCATACGTATGTCCAATTTCAGAGCATTTCCTGCGAACGCAAAATCATATTGAATATTTGAAAATGTTATCATCTTTTTATTATGAAATGTTATTTCGATGTAAATAGAATTATTATTCAGGTATAAGTTTCAAATTCTTTCATTTTCTTCGTCTAAAATTTTCACGCATTTGACCCATTTATTATTTCATGACAATTTTGTTAAATTATTTTTATGAGTTCATTTGTATGACTTATTTCACTTATTATGTTACGTAAAAAAAAATATAATCGAAAGAAAATGAGAGAAATATTTTAATTTTGTCAAGTAAAAATTATGTTAAGTTTATGTTAAGTAAAAAAAATAAT
>UPTC01000171.1:0-18622 GCA_900537255.1 Acanthocheilonema viteae | reverse complement strand
GAAAGAAAGAAGAAAATGAGAAAAATATTGATACATTGTTTTTTTTTACTATGAGAGGCCATTTTCATGAGAAATGCTACTTAAAATTTTTTATTAATTTTTTTCCATACTGAAGGACTTTTTTCATCGGTGCTTTTTTACTATCATTGAAGTGCATTCTACCGTTTCAGTAAAATTTTATCAACAATAATCAACGATTGAGTACTAAATTGCTATCACACATTTCTCATTGAAAAAAGATGTTGACAGATAATTTAATCATGATGTCATGAGACTATAATTATATATCGTTAGCTCGATATAAAAGGTTTATATTAATTATACGATTGTCTTACAGTTTTTTTTGTTGATCTTTTCTCTTTCATCAACAAAATAAATATTTACCATCAGTTAATAATGAATTATATGTCGAAACTTATAAATCTTAAATCGAAATTTCATAAATCTTAAAATAAATTAGGGAATTCAATTATAATTAAATTTCCAATTTTAATTAAAAAATTTAACTAAAGCTGTTTAACAGTTTAATGTTGAAAGCAATAATAGAGTTTACATTACACAGTGTACAGAAGATTTGTCGTAAATGCCAATTAATTTTTTTTTGGTAATTTGAGGAAATTTTCGACACCAAAAGATGCATAAAATAAAATAATGCGGAAATGAAATTATCGATCTTCGAGATCAATGAGAAAAGGCCACCAGAAAAAGGGACAATTCTAATTTTCTTTTTTTCGTAATGTCAATTTATTTGAGTATTTAAAATAATGTGTGATTTACTTGATGTTTGATGTGTTTTGCTAAGAATGAAGAATTTTTTTTTGAAATATAAAATAAAAAATAATTAGCGTTCTTTATATACAATCTAACATGAAAGGCTGATGTTTAAGTAACACAAGTGTAAATGATGCAGGAAATTTGAAAAAACACGAAAGAAATTAGAAGCATTGTTAATCACTTTTAATCAGATATGCCAGATCTAACTGTAACTGTTTTCTGATAATCTTATCGTGCAGCCATCAAGGATGAATTTAACATATGCGGATTAGAAAGTTGATGTGAGGAATTAATCTTGTACAATTGTATTAATGTTCAGGTAATCTTAATGATTGTGTAATTTTGTACAATTGTATTAATAATTTCAGGTAATCTTAATGATTCATATACCGTACCTATCCATCCAACTGTCATATTCTTTCCGCAAACTTCGTCTTTGATCATTTACTCAATTATTTTTCTTTTACAAATAATACGAAATGATATTAAAGTAAGAACAAATTAATATTCCCTTAAACTCCTGAATTTCTTTATAATTTTATAATCGTATTCGGAAATTCCAAAACACGGTTCAACGAATCGATGACATGGATTGTATTCTTTGTCAGTTTTCGGATCAAATGATAATCTACTGTGCGGATATTCCGATCGATACTGCAAAAATTAGAATCATTACTTGACCTATACTTCAAATACCTTCAGTATTAATTAATTGCAATAATATCAGTGTTCAGTACATTTTAGCTTGTATCACTTCATAATATCAAGCTTGTGTCACTTCCTCTCACTTTAACATATATGATATTAAGCTTTATTCGAATTTATCATTATCCATGATAGTGTTATATTATTCAAAATTTCAATTCAATAACTTCCAATAAATTGGGAAGAAAAAAAAAACTAACATAAATACATTCCAAAGTATATTGATTACAGAGATTTTCATCAAGCATCGATCTGAAGAAGTGATATTCGGCCGGTGGATATGAAACTTTAAATATGTTCAATTCCTTGAACATGTCTTGCCTCAGTGACTTTTTTTTTGATTCTTTGATATGAAATTTTGCATGTTCAATATCTTTTGAATTATCATCGATATTTCTATGACCATGTGTGCTGTTGTTATGATAATATTTTGCGGTATTGTCACGAAATTGTCCATCTATCACTCTTTCATTAACACCACCGGTGTTTCGGTTATAATTAACTGTAATCGATACATTCCGCATCAGAGCTAACAAAGCTACCGCAACCATTCGTAGCGAATGCATCTGAAACAAATAAAAATTTTGATTAGAGAAACTGTCAGTCATTTTTTACTTTTTACAAATACAATTTCACAATGTCACTCCAAATTGTAATGTAAAGGTACAGATTGTCCAAACTAGTATATATCTTTGTCAATTTAAAGGGTAATTCGTTTGTTTCAAGTATCACAATTGAAATAGAATCAAAATTCATTGGAATTTAAAATGTCTTATCAGCTAAGAAACTCTCATTTTCCTCCCCGGGAGGCATATACAGAATTAGGAGACTGTAATTTATAAGCATTTTTAAAATCTATACAAATTGCGCGTAAGTTCGAGAAGATATAAAGTGGGGAAATGCACACACTTACCTCCAATTATCGCCATCATAAGCTTCCATAGTTTTCGATTTGATCCTGAAGAATCTAAAAACAAGCTTTACCGTTCTCCTGCTAGCATTTTTTTTCTTTTTCCATGGACGAAATTCCAAGTTCAAATTGACATTTATCACAAAGTTATTTATCACCAACCAGTTGCATAAGAAATCATTAAACAGAATACAATTTGTTCAGAATTTACTTCTCATTTATTTCATACGTAACAAATTACGAAAGATAAAACAATGAATTTCAATTAAATTTTTTACTTTGTAAACTAATCATAGCAACAGGAATGTTCAAAAAATGAGAAAGATTAGAATAAAAAACCAATAAAATCTTTAACCCTTATTTCTGATTCAATTCAACTTCTTGAAATTAAAATGCAACTTCTAAAAAACAATCTCTGAACAGGACCAATTTTCTGAGATTTTATTATACAGAATTGGTTAAATGTAGCAGTTCGGTTTTCTGAATTCTTTAAATAAGTTAGGAATTTAAAATTTCGATTCGTAAACAGCCTTGTAACCTCGAATTTGTTCTACTTGATGCAGTGTATCTATTGATTTCGTTTTTAATCTACAAATACCACTTCATTCACATTCTTGACTTCCAAATTTGGTATTTATTTCCGTCAGTTATTTTGTTCACCTTTTTTAGAAAAGCTTTATTAATAGATAATTTTTAGGTGAAAAACAAATAAAAATTTGGCTTTTAAGGCTGTATAATTATTTCACTCATCTTATTTTCTTTTGTTAATGTAACTTCGATATTGAGTGTACGTCTGCATGGATAATGTATACTAACATGTTAAAAAATTCTAACATCGCAAAACAAACATCTTTTCAGAACCAATTATCTACTGAAGTTTATAAAGCATTCTATTTTACACTATTCTACAAATATAAGAAAAAACTACAAATTATCCTCAAATAATGAGAAAATAAATCTTTGAAAGTGGATGAATGTGAGTTACACTTGTTGCCTTGCAGCAACCTGTTTGCCATGCATCCTCAGTTGATAAGCAGAAAGATCAAGGCATAGTGCTATCAGTCGAGCTTCCTTGGATTTCGAGCTGCAAAAAAGGATGTACACATCGGAATGAAAAAAGGATGATCTTTTTTCTTATAATTTTTTGATGTTTGATGTTGGGTTTTTTTTGAGTTAGCATAATGAACCGCATGATAAAGAAAATCAAAAACTATAAGAATAAATATAGAAAAAAATGTCAGTGCAGAAAATCCTGACGGGAAATTTTAGGAACAACCCAACTAGTCTAATTACTCTTTAACAACAATAACGAACTGCGAGAAAATTTAGATATTTGGAAATTTCAAGGTAGTAAACGATAATAATCCTCACCAGAAACGTAGCAAACATGAGCAGTTATATTGTGATTTTTAAAAAAATTCAGCCATAAACGTTGCTTGGTTGACAACTTATCCCCAGGACCTTTAACTTCTACAACCTGCAATGAATTTTTACGAAACTTGGAATATTTTTTTCTAATATTATGCTTAATATATTGCAACATTCATGCAGCCGAAAAGTTGCCAAAATTAACAATGAACATACTGCGAGAAGTTTCTTTTCATCATTCCAAATAGTTAAATCAGGAAATCCACTTCGACAATTTCGATAATCGGTAATGAGACGACGAATGCTAGCGCAAAGAGCAGTTATCGGACAGCAAATCATAAATCGCTAAAAAATCCGTATTATTATTTCTTCTTAAAAGTTCAAACAGTATGCAGATAAAAAGCAATAAAGTTCAAAATATTTATCGTAGTTGTAGCATGACTAAATATATGCCGTTTATTCATTCCCAAAACTGAAAAACAAATAAATACAATTTGTAGGAAAAACCGTCCAATTTAGTTATCACCACCAATAAAAAATTTTTGATGGTTAATTAACAGAAAAAAAGTGCTAACTTTGACTTGTGCAAAATCAGTGAAACAATCCCATGTGACCTCTGAATTGGTTACTCCGTAGTAATCATTGTATGTTTTCTCCATTTTTAATAGCAAATCATCAAAATTCGCTTCTTCAATCTCTTTGAAACGTAACTCGAAAAGATCCTGGCGATTGGTGTAGAAAGTTCTGCTGTTCAAATCCGCAGGATTCATCTATGATAAGTTAAACAAATGCAAAAATTTGTAAATAATCCTTGATTTATTTTCTAATTTGAACTTTATCCTTAATAATAAAGTTTTTAATTTTATCAGTGATAGATGTTTGCTTGCGGAGTATTTAGCTTTGCTATTGAAAACAAAAAGCATTCTACGTTGTGGTATACGAATTCCAAGAAAAAGCATTCCAATCTCTATCAACTCTTATGAAAAAAATGTCGTATAGCTCGAAACTGAAAGCAAATCAAAAAACTTAGAGCAAAAATTGAATCCTCAATTCTTATACCTGTGTTTCGCTGAACCATACATTCTCAACAGCTGGATCGAAAATAATGTCGTAAAATAAAAGTCCAAATATGGTGTGCCAAAGCGTACCTTCCGCGTGCACTCCTGTATAAAACATATGAAACTCCTAGGTATGCTAAAAAGTGATAAATGAAAAGAAAAGTTACTTACTTTGTGTTTCTAACTAGTCCATATTTAAAATCATTTTTCATTCTTTTTTTTGCAGCTTGGATAGTTATGTCTGATATTAGTTAGCTATATCTGAAGCCAATCCCTCAATAGATCAATCACGCCTTTTATATTTTTGAAACGTTTCCAATTCATTAGTTGTTATTTAATTCCTAGCACATGCACTGCACAGTATAAATTTATATAAATTAAAAATTATGACAACACACCTTCTTTGAAACCATTTTTTCTCAAATAATAATCCAATGCCACCTCTTCAACGCTACATTCCCAAGATACTCCATTTCTAAAACAGACTCAGATAATGGTAAATATGAGCTTCAAATATTTACAAACACAAAATTTTTTATTAAAAACAAAAAACATACCTTTCAATAAGAAACCTGTTAATTCGTGCCTCGCCAAGATTTTTACCTACTGTAAAGCCCTTTATTTTGATTCTTTCAAGGTCCATCTCTTTCAGAGGTCCTTTCCACCCTAAACAAAGTTTACGGCCTCTATCCTGCAACATAAACAGACTTAGTTCCCTATAAATTTTCATTTAATAGAATCAAAAAAATCAAGTATAGACATCTAAATATAAAAAATCGGTCAAAAGTTGAAAAGAAATTAAAAAGCCCAAGAAATTGGACATGTTAACAACTATGCAAAATCAAGTCTAGACTTCAAAAAATGGACAAACTTGCAGCGATAAACGATCTTTGTCACCCAAAACAGGATCTTCTAGACCAGCAATAACAGCTTTCATTGCTCTATCTTTATCTTTCAGATGTGCATCTAAATTTAGCGCTAATCGATCCCACCATCCACCTCGTGCATTAGCAAGAATAAGTTTAAATTCTAAAAGAAAACCAAAGTTAGCTGCATTCTGAACATTATGATTATAACAGCAAACTTAAGATGATTTCCTGGAGCTCATCTAAAAAGGCAAAAAAACATAAAAATTTTTGAGCCGGAAAAATCTTATTATTTACTTTCAGCATTCACCAACCTGGATTTTAAAAATATTACTGTTACATTCATTTAAACTCTTATCCGTGAATATTATTAGATTAAATTAATTCTTGATTTACAGCAGGAGGAAAAAGGCATTAATGATAAAATATTGACAAGGACTTTTTTTGTAACCAATAATATTAGACATCACCTTAGGAATTCATAATTGAAGAGATAAAATCCATAAAAGTTAACACATTTACAAAGTTAATATAATATTTGAACGAAGCACGTATTAACGTACCCACAGCATGCAACATATATTCCAACCAAGCAACAGCTTCTGTATAATTTCTGACTCTTTCCAGTGCTTCAACACCATGTGATATACACCTGAATGCAAGAAAGAAATGTGTAAAGCATGAATGTGGAAGAAGGAAATCATAATAGAACATTAGATTGTAGATTTTTCAATGGAATGATAATTGAATCATTTCTTTATGACACTATAGACTAAAAGATAAACCTCGCATATATATGAAGATCAGTGAATCGCCGAAGATCAACAATCAAAGATTCATAGAATTGCCTGTAACAAGAAAAAGGGTCATAATTATTTGACAAGTTAACTGAACCCACCACTGATTTTCACATTAAGAGAATGGATGCAGTTTTGCAAGTGATAAATGAATGTTTGAAGCAAAATATATTAGCCAACTTTTATGCACTACACTGACTGATTTGACAGTTAATATTGTAAATCGTTTTCAAAGGTCACGGCTATTTGTAGTCTATAAAGCTACTGTCATGATGCACATATTACTTCATCAGCGGAATAATCAAAAGTTTCAATAATCCTATTGCTATGATAAATGAATAAGATAAATTATATGCGAATATTATTTACCACTGTACTGTAAATGCATTTTGAAATTCGACCCGCGCTTTCTTTGCGCAATCAATTATTTCAGCCCATCTTCCACGTTGTGTTAGATCAGCTATTTCAGCTTCCAATTCTTTTGCATCGATATATCTGGAAAGTAAATTACTTACAAATATAAAATTGTTCCTCAGACTTGAAGACTGATTAAATGTTAAGGAGAAGCAAATGAATAAATATCTTGCGCAACCTGAAAAGCTTTTCAGCGTCCGTATAAATATTTATCAAACGGGGGTTATATGGAGCGGGAAAACGAAGTTTGTCGGTACCAAGTTGTAGCAAAGAAAATCTGAAAGTCAAAATAATAATAGTGAACATAAAACTTGGTCATGCATGTATCCAACAAGACATCCTTAATTTTTTAAATCTCAGAGAAAACTAAACTTACAATAACTGCGAGGGTAGGTTAATAGAAGGTTGGTCAAAAAGTAATGCGGAATTCATATCCATCGGTGAATAAATTGTAAAAATCGCCGAAAAAATGTCCACAGTTTCTTTACGAATTCGAAAACAAGGGCCAAGTTCCTCTTTGATTCTACGATTTTTCATTAGATTAATAACGAAATTAAAAACTGATAATTTTCACAATCGTAAAACTGGATCCAAGAAATACAATAAACAAATGTCGAGTAAATGAAAATTTTTAATACTTTTTCATTCCCTGCTAAGCTATCGATAAAAATTCTTGTCTATGTTTGCTTATTCATTTACTTCTATTGCAGAACCTATAAATCGAATACCGATTCAATTTTAAGACCACTTACTTATGCAACATTTGCTTCTCCACAGTGATCCCGAAAACATTTTTCTGTGTAGCGAATTTCAATAATGAACGACAAATTTCAATTTTGCCTTTGTTGAAATCTAATCTGAACTGCTTCGCAAGAGATTTTAACGATGGAGCATGTAAGAGATAAACGGCTTCTTCAAGATCTAGCAATGATGACTGACCTAGAATAGCTTTTTATAACACAGAATCTTTGTTGTATATTAATAATTGGGTAATAAGAAATATTAGATGATAAACATTTCCTACAACCCATAAAAATTCCATTCTATCCACTTCTGATATAAACTAGAAGTGATATAATTGAACAAAAAAAGCCTCTTGATAAAAGAAGTGATCAAACTATTTCCAAGCATTAAAACTTAATGACTTGAATCAATGAGTTCAGCTTGCAATAATTCTTCAAATAATGGATCCAATGAGGAAGAGATGTTGGCGTATCTAAAAGTGAATATCTTTTATCTGCGTACTTATTTTTTACTAGCCATAAAAAGTGAGATAAATCGAGGAAGCAATACCATATAAAACAGTAAACTAACTCACGAGAGTTTATTCGCTATTAACCATTTTCTTTTGCGAAGAAACAGTCGAATTAACAACTGTTTACTCTGATCTAAAAGACAAAACTGCACTCATTTTTTTGCAATTAATTCAAAAATGACTTCTATTCACAAATATTTCATTTGGTAAAAAATACCTGATAGCATTACAAATTTTTGTAGCAAATGCAAACGTTCACCCCAGAATTGCACTTCACCATACTGACCTCCATTACAAAAAACCTGCAGCATAATTTCATCTATCAAATTAAACTGGATTTAATGCGTATTTCTTCAATGCATACATGCACAGTAGGACATGACTTCCGCCTGTCGAGCAAACAAAAAAGTGTATTAATTAAAAATATCGGATGAAAAGCGACTGAAGACAGAAGAAAACATGATTTACTTAATACCGGTTTCATTATTTCCATAACAGCCACTATTTTCATTTGTTCTCCTGAATATCCTATATTAACCAAAGCTTTCAAGTACTTATGAAGTTTAACATCATGCTGTATTAAATGAAATTCTATTTTCAACTGTATCGGGAAGTTTTCGATTCCAGGAATTCCATGTACATAAGAAAAAGAAAAAAATCTTACAAACTTGGAAAAGCAACAAACCCGTCTCATTATTTTATGGAATAATGTAAGGTAATACGGTGAACCGACTTGAGTACCTTCAGCCGCAAGGTCTTTGCAATTTGACAGCATCTGACTACTCTTTCCAAGATTGTAATCACAAATGTTGAGGTAGGATTTGATATTTTCCAGCTGCTCTACTTGAGTTTCTACTTTAATTTCATGACTGGTTGTAGCTTTGCTGTTAAAAAAATCCCTGAAGGATAAAATCCATTAATTTCACACAGATTTATTCAATTTTTCAATGTTAATCATTAAGTTACGCAGTGAAGAAAAAATTTTCCTCTTATTTGGAGTACAAGTTAGAGCTGAAAAAAAATGAAAACATGCTTGTATTTTTTAAAATATATTTTCGATCAAAACGATAAAGGGTGTATAGAGTACGAATGATAAGAGAAGAACTCAATATTTGAACCTGTTATTCGAATATTTTGTTTCATCTTGCTTGCTCTCTTCTTTTTCATTTTCAGAACACTCCTTCAATGCCACTGAAGTTGTTGCTTTGCTTGCTCGTAAAATTTCACCTTTGCTTTGCATCGACGATATTAGAAGATGAGAATCAACTTTCTCCATGACTTCCAAAGTTTTTATCGATTCAGATGAAGAAATCTAAACTGCCAACAAATAATCGCTTCTCTATATATAATCGCCGACAAAAATGAGAGAATTTTTGTATATTCTCTCATTATTACTCCGTGCACTACGATTTCTAATCGTCATTGGAAGGATTACATGTATGCTTGCATGTAATCCTTCTAAAGACGATTTCAGTTATCTAATTCCTTTCTTCCTCTTTCAATCATCATTAATAACCTTGATTTTTTTCGTGCGTTTTCTAGTAAAACTGCTAGGTGTTCTACTAATTGGTTTAATCATCATCTCGCCTTTCATTTTTTCCTTCACAATAACTGTAGCCAATTGCTTCTGTTCATTAGTTGAAGCTTCTTCAACGTTGATGACATCCGAAAGAAAACTCCCAGAATTCCTCTCTTTAGAATCTTGCTCCTCTGCTACCTTATAGTGATCCAGATTGCTGAACAAATCATCACTGTTGTCTGAGCTATTTAAACTCTCGGCAGCTTCTCGTTTTCTGTCCGTTGCACAGACTTCAGCGATGATCTAAAACTTAATACAAAAAATTTCAATTTTCATGCCGGCCATATGGAGTAATGTAATCTGAAATCATTAAACAAATTTAAGTCTCCAACTGCAATTTGATTTTCCAGTTATTCGTAAATTCTAGACCGTAAATGCGTAAATTTTACTAAAATTTTCATCCATTCACATGTTAAACATAATAAACCGGTAAATGGTACCCATAAAGACAAATGATCGGATATGACGACAATGAAAATACTCATAAGGAATGAATACCATAAGTTAGATTCATTTTC
The DNA here is from genome assembly GCA_900537255.1 of Acanthocheilonema viteae. Taxonomy (NCBI): domain Eukaryota; kingdom Metazoa; phylum Nematoda; class Chromadorea; order Rhabditida; family Onchocercidae; genus Acanthocheilonema; species Acanthocheilonema viteae. Next base: position 8,378 of record UPTC01000171.1, on the reverse strand, counting down.
AATAATTCTTATTCTACTTATACATAAAACTATAAACATCAGATCTCAATCCTCAATTTTTCTCTTATATACAAATCTTCTCGTCTCTCTCTCACGAAAATATCCTTGCAGTTGATAAATAATATAGTAAAATTTGAATGGCATTAAGATAAAAGCAAATTTTCATGCGAAATTTTGATAACATACTTGGCAATCATCATCGTCGGGTTGTAATTTGCAGTGATTCAAATGTGATCGATACAATCCTTGTGTAACAAGATTTCTACACACGGGACATGACTTCTTTTCTAATTGTTTTTGAAATGCTTTCAAAAGAGCCATTTCGGTCAAAAATCTCATTACATTATCGGATAATATTCATTGTGATCAGAATGAATTCCACTAGAACAACTTGAAATATATTTAAATGAAGAAACAAAGAAAGAAGCATTTCACTTGTATCAATTGTTGTAACAAAAATAAAAGAAAATTCAGATTTTGTTAGAAAAGTAACAAAGAAGGATATAATGAATTATTCCTCATCAATGTAACTGGAATTGATTTATTTTTCTTGACAAAATAATCAATGATCAAATATGTTTGTTCGTATTCGAATAGAGATGAATAGAGATTGCAGAATGTTAACTTTTAGAATATCAATTTGTTAATACTCATCCATACCATCCAATCAAAAAACTCCTCTCATTCTCCAAAAAAAAAATCTTTTCAAACATTGCCTCAATACAATGTCACAACTCCTACACTCTCAATCTATCATGCTATTATCTCTCACCATCACTCACCAATTCTGCTCTCTCTTCAATCCACTCACATCTTTTCGTTACTTTTAACTGTTGTAGCTTTATTTACTGAAATCCCTCATCCGGCAGATTCTGCTCTTCTTCCATGATATTTCCTCCTCTCTTCAATCTCTAAATCATTTTCAAGTGTGCTATTGGTACGGGATTAAGTTATGAGTCGGACTGATAGACTGGCAAGGATGATAACTATCTGTTGATACTTTTGATAGGTAAATTAGCTAATCCGCTAATATAAATTGTTATTTCTTCGTCGTTGAAATACTCATTAATGAGTGGTACGACATGACAGTTTCACGTGGTATGAAATATGTACACATGGACGTTATAGGATATTTTTATCGAAATGCAAAACAAGTCATATTTTCTTTGGTAACTTCACAATACTTCTTTGCATGGATGGTATAACTGAAATCACCTTCAGCGCAAATCACGTCAAATTTAATCCCCTGATAAGCATGTTCAGCTGCTTCCATCACGCTACGTTTCGATTCTGACACATCAGCTGTTATTGCCTGCACATTAAACTTATATATTTCATAGCATCGTTCATTAGAATTGTTCTTGCCATTTAGATTTAACTGATAATGTACGATACTAAGTAAAAGAAAAATAAATAGTAACACGTTAACTTACAGTTATATGTGAAATTTTTGTGAACGCTTAACCGATGCATTCGGCGAATACGTTGTGGTACTTTCGTTTTGCGAAAGTTTATCGCTTTACCACGGTTGTATAGGTAGCAATAGCTTATTAATCAATTACGCTTAAAAAAAAATTAACTAATTGCGACTGATTGCAAATATTGCAAAATAGATGTTTACCTGTAATATAACCTTTCTAAGCCTTCTGCTATTGCATACAGCTGACGGAAATGCTGCCCGTTTTGCAGGATAATTTCGTTGGAACTAAAGCTTTGGCAGTATTAATTCCTTCCTTTGTCAAGGTTTAAAATTTAAGTTAAGTTTCAAATTTAAAGCAAGGCTTGAATTTCAGTTAATTAAAGATGAGTCGCTGTAGTATCAAATTAGAAATAAGTTCAATTCTTGAAAAGATAGTCAAGTTGTTAAAAGATATTCAGAACTTGCCGCATTCTTGGTTGAATAAGTTTTTTGTCGTTTCAGCACGTTAAATGATGTCCATTTTAATTTACCTTTTGGATCTGAAAATATTTTTAATCGAATAATTTAAATAATTTAGGAAATTTTATTTTTAACGAACTTTGAATAAATTTTTGTTTTAAATTTCAAAAAAACTTCAAGAAAACAACTTACCCGCTATTTGATCAGGATTTGTTAATTTTTCGATCTTCAAAGGATATGTTGGATAGGAATTATCACTTGTCATCACCTGTGATGGTACTGATTTCTGCTTTGCTACCGAAATATCTGCAAGGAGTTTTATGTCATAATATAATAACAGTGTAGAGAACTTTCATCTCTCATTATCCTACCATGCTGTATTAGGAAATATGTGTGGTACTGTAATCTGTTTCTGTACAGAGCTATAGAAATAATATACTACGATCGGTAATTTTGTATAAAATTAATCGTGTCACCTGCATCAACACAAATATGACAGTAAATAAGTAATGCTAAACAAAAAATTTCGTTATGATATCGATATACAGTGTAAAGCTCAAATCGATTTACTTTCGAAAGAGTGTTCGATGGCTGATATCGGTGCCGGATGCATGGAGGTTGTAAGATTTGATATATCATTTAGTGCTTCCAATAAATAATCATCATATCGATTAAGCATCGATATAGGTTGATTTTGCCTTGATGTCAATAGTGCTGGATCGATTAGCTCATCATATGGATTAGGCGTTGCTTGAATTTGTTTTCGATCATTAATTTTGAATTAAATATGATTTCTCCTTGCTATTTGTAGCAATTAATTATGTTTTTTTAAATTGTTGTTAATTTAATACTCATATATTATTTACTCCATTAAATTAATTTATTAATTTGATTCTAGTTATATTTAATAATCCACAGATTAATTTCTGGCATTGAATATTTTCGAATTTTTTTTTCACCATTTTTATCATTACTAACTACTCTATAAGATGAACTTCTTATTAAGTGAATGGAAGATTCGTTGTTTTAAATGTTAGTTAAAGCATAATTGTTAAAATTTTCGAAATCTAACTTTCAGCGACATATATGATCGGTTCATCGCTATGATGATAAGGTTGCCATGACTCATTTTCCTCATATTGTTGTTTTTGCGCCAAGTTTAAATTATTAAATTGATGAAAATCATCTGGTGAACTGTAATGCTTTTTATAGCTATCGCCTGAAATATACTGTTTCTTCGGTCGCAGTTGAACCTGTTGTTGCTTTGTGTTACCTTCATTGCGTGATATTGACGTAGATGGAAATGACAATGATGGCGCTACTTCCAATTGTTTTACGATCGGAACTGAAATTTTTTATGAGATTAATTAATTAATTTATTTTTCCTGAAAAGCAACAAAAAATTTATTGAATATTTAAAGTGCTATTTATTTGATTTACTTAATAGATGCTTCATTCATATTTCTATTTTTTTGCTCGTATCATTTTATTTTATATCATATTGCTTTAACTTATTCTATTTTGTTTTACATAATTAATTAACTCATCGAACCTTGGAAGCAGGTTGGGATACAATGCCATAATGGTATCGATCTAAAGCAGAAGCATGGAACTGAGTAGAAAAATAGCTGTATAAATAATATAATGATGAAAATGCCTCTTCGAATGTTCCATAACATATCGCCGTATTGAGAAGAATTGAATTTGTTTACTGCTTTTATTGATCACTGATACGAACTTCAATTCTGTAAAAAAATTTCAATCTAAAAATATTTTTCATTATCAATGGTAACAATGCTAACAACAAATGCGTACTTCAATGTAAAGTGTAAAACAAACCTAATACACCATCTTATCATTTGAAAGTTTTCGAAGTATACCTTATCTTCACGTATATCTGATGAAATGATGCATGGATGGAATGGGTAACAATTGACGATTAAAGATAATTTGAAAAAAAATAATTAGGTTAAAATCTTTCGAAGTATTATCTTCATTTAAATTATTCCTACTATTTTCATCAAAAAAAAAGAAAAAATGATACCTAATAATTGGATTAGAATTTTATGTGTAAAATGAATGGATGAATATAAATCATCATTTATCTTCAAATCTTTTCTCTCATTCATTCCTCATCTGCCAAAAACGATCTAATTTATCAAAATTTATATTATCACTCAACTTTCTTGATCTCTTCGTTTTTTTCCGCATTGGTAAATTATTACTGATTGAAGACGAATTAAAATAACACATGCAGTAACATAACTTACATATATTTAAATTTAACTGATTGAAGGATACTTTGATATCTCCTTAATTAAATGCCTGCATGAAGGATCAAAATTCTTGTTTCCTTTGTAGAAAGAAATCGTATGTATGTCATGTGAAATATTTCATGCTTTTGAATAATTGAATTAACTAGCTATTTAAATAATTTATCAGTTGGTCAGATTAATTTATGTGTCTTACTGCACACACCTTAATGATTCTCCTTCGATTCAACATTTTTGAAAAGAATAGCTAACTTGTTGAAAACAATTTAACTTTATTAAATATGATCTAATCCATTTATCATATAATTACATGAAATAATGTGGAAAATCACTTGGCTGATTTTTTACTTTCCGATGAAACTTTAACTGATTTTAAATTAAATTATATGTCATGTGAAATATTTCCATGCTTTTGAATAAATGAATTAATACAATAGCAATCTAAAAACATTTATTTAACTGCTCAAAAGACTCTTTTAAGAAGTTGAAAAACAACTTGAAAAAAGAAGTATGCACGATGTGAAAATAAACACGAGAAAAGTGAGAAAATAAGTGAATTGTTATAAAATAACGTTAATTAAACGGAATTAACCGAAACAAAATTAAAATCTTTTTATAAAAAGATCAACTTCAGGACATTTATTGAGCATTAAAAACTAATGGATTACTGAAAAATGGAAGGATTTAAAAAAAAAAAGACATTTCATTCATTCATTCTACTTAACTAGTCAAAAATAGTAAATTCAGTAGTGCTGCTGAAGTGGTAAATTAGATAAATTACCAAAAATAAAGTTAATTTGAAAGAAAACCGGAAGATATTAATGGAATTGTCAGGCTTCAATAAATGAATATTTCATTATAGAAGAAAAGGCAGGAGAAGAATTTTCTTTAATGAGAGTTTGAAAATTGCGATGGGTTGAATCGATGATGAATGATGAATTCATCTATCTATTCAGGCATGGACTTGATCCGATAATTAGGAAATACATTGTTAGTATATTTCCCGTATTTGTGATACTCAAATTTGCCCTAATATTCAAATTATAAATGGAAAGGACGGGAGATAAAAGATAGATGAAAAATTTTTAAAGCGAATGGGATCAAAATTTTTAAATATTCCTGCAAACCGGCAATTTTCCCAAATATTAACAGGAATGCATTCCGAAATATATGAAAAATACATATAGAATAAGGCGATTTACATTGTAAATTGAAATTACACGAAGGTTGCAAAAAATTAATAGTAATAATATTTACTGATAAATTATCATAAACGATACTCTATCAAATAATTAAAATATTCCATTATAAATGAAACAATTAAAATTTGCAACAATTAAAATCTGAAAAAACAATTAGTAACATCAAGTATAAGATATTCGGTAACAAATAACATTATAGAAAGTAAAGAGAAGTTTGAGAGCTTACTAATTAAGAAAATATTCTCTGTGTTAATTTATTAGCATTAGCATATGCCAGGTGTAAAATTCGATTTAAATTTGCTAAAGAAAAAAAAGGAATCTTATGCAATACTTCTGTGTAATATATCTATGTTTATACTGTACTTATTACTACAAATAATAAAACTATATATTACAACGATAATTATTTAGCTGTACAAGTTTTCACAAACAGTATTAAATCGTATAATGAATGACATTATATGCAAGAGTAATCATAATAATTAACGTTAAAATAATAAAATTTTTGACTATGTTAATAGCATTATTATGATTTATTCAGTAATTGCATTAAATCATTTTTATTTGTGAAAAGAAAATTTTGCACAATAAAGTATATTTAAAATTATTTGCCGTATAATTGATACTCGTGATGATTTGTATACGATAAAATGAAAGGACGTCAAACATTACTGTAAATTTGATAATTTCAAACTTGGAAAAGAAATAAAAATGTGAAAGAGATGCATTTAGAAATGTTGGCCAAAATATATGTCGTCTAAATGATAAGGTTGTTGATGAGAAGAAAGATGATTTTTGTATGTAAACATTAAAAAAGTTTGGAATGATGGAAGTGAAGTACAGGAAGAAATGTATGAATGATAGACTTCCTTCTTTATCACCGTTTATTCTAACCGTAACTCTGATAAGATGCAGCATGTGACCTCATCCTTCTCTACAACATTGTTTTTGTATCATTGAAATTTCAAGCTAACAATTTAATTTTTTTTTTAAAATTTGCTTCAGGTAAATTAAATGCAAAAAAGAGAAAGGGAGAGGAGAAAAAAGAAAAAAGGAAAAAAAGAATAAACAGTAATTTTATGTTACAAAATAATATCATTTGTTTTTTGCTTTTTTTTTTGAAAATTATTACATATTTTATGAATTCTATTTTCGAAATTTCCTTAGGCTGGAAATGAAATGATGCATTCCAATATTATACAACCTTCAGGCTTTTTTCATTTATTTGATTCAAAACAAAGCAGCAATAGTGATGAAAGTTGGCAGAATAAAAATTTAATCATTCGTTTTTGCCGTTTATTGCTGGAAATATATCAAATGTAAAGTAAATAAAAAGGTTTAAAATTTGTATGTTATTTGCTCAAAAATTGTCTGATATTATATATTGAACGATTATTGGAACATCTCTTATCATATCATATCATTGCTTTCATGAAATTGAGCGGAGCCTATCAGCTAACACAAGATTGTATAAATGTGTTCATTGTTAAGACGTTATCAGAATAGCTCTCTGCTTCCTTCTTCTTCTTCTTCCTGATTTTTTTCTCTCTTTTTATCAACTTCAGATCATTATCTTTGTCTTTCTCTTCTTTTTTTCCATGATTATAAGACATTAAAATGTGCACTTAATTTGCAGCAAACTTAATTTGACTTAAGAAAAAATAAATAAATTTTGTTTGAAAAATTTATTAAATTGCCATAAATATATATATTATATACATTGAAAATTTTTTAAAGTTTTTTAATGATTTAAATGAAAATATCAAAAATTGCTGGGATTATTGAGACTTTATTCAACCGCTCAGTACAGTAATATGTCTTATCCGTAATACTGTATTGTTTGTCTTCTAGAAGGTTTTCATTTCTTGAATTAGCAAAATGAAAGAGAAGAAATTCTTTTACTTCAATGACATTTACTTGACCCTCAACATTTAATTCCGGAGAGGCAAAGAAACATGTCAATCAATAGTGCTACAAAATCTATTACATCCTTTGGTATTACTTGCAATCACCAATCATTACTGTGAAAAATTCTTCAATAATTCAATAAACAATACAAATTCTAGAATAACCCATGTAATGAATAAAAAATAAATTGTGAAAATTTCAAAAACATCGTTGAAAAATGAGCTAAATCAATTTCTTTTTTAAATTGTCCCTTCTTCAACTGTTCTAGTATTAAATGTTGTTTGGAAATTTATTTAGCAATCGTAAAATTCTGTGTTATCATAGGAAATCAGTTTCAGGTGTTATGAATTCATCCATATTAAGCAGTAATTCCAATCCGAAAAATGATACTTTAAGTGATAGCGCATTTCAAAAAAATATTGCAAATTTATATCATAGCCGAAGAAAGCTTGCAACATTAATGGGTGAAAAACAGAAGGTTGTGATAAAATTTTTCAAAATATAAATAAGTGCAGATAAAGAAGGAAATGAATCGTAAAATCAAATATTACCAAACCAAATAACATATTAATTCATTTTTAATTTAATTAATTCAGTTTAATAAATTATTAGTTCATTTAAATTTTGAAATATTTTAATAGAATTTCAAAGCACAAACAATTCGAAAAGAATTAAAATATTATTAAAAATGACAAATTTCACAAGTTTTTTGACAATTTTCTATGTTAACTAAATTTTCAGTGGTTAAATTGTCAAAGAAAGGCAAGTTTGTTGGTCCAACCCTGTAAAACGGACGAACTGGAAGTGATGTCGAGGTGTTGTTTATTTTAAATTGTTGAATATTTATCATACTTCTGTTAGAACTGAAATGTATAATCTACATTTTTGGACTGATAAGCTAGGAATCTTTAATAAAGGATTCTTTTTTCCTAAAACAAAATGTAACAGATAGTTTCCTGAGGTATTACAGTAAATAGTTATTGAGATTTTCAAGTTATTTTACAAATATGACTTTGAGAAAAAGTTTAAGAAGAATTTCAAGTTAATTCTACTAATCACGGGATAAACTTTAATTTACGAAAAATTTTCGATCCAATCACTTTTCCCATATTTAAT
>UPTC01000170.1:25166-58348 GCA_900537255.1 Acanthocheilonema viteae | reverse complement strand
TATATATCATTGTTTTATGCTGAATTTTATGACAAAACATAATTGATTGGCTTAATATGTTTCTGAAGTTCCAATTGCAGAGCTTTTGGATGGTCGTTTCCTGTGTGGATTCATCTTCCATTGTTGGTAAGAAACAGCAAGAAGAAACTTTCAAAGCGTGACAAGGTTCATATGCAGCATCAATTTTTATTTTTTCGTCATGAATTACAAAATATAATGAAGTTCTTTGAAAATAAAAATTCTGGAATGTTTAAAATATGAGTATTCTTATCAGATATGCCTATAGGATGCTTTTGTGGAATTTTATGATATCGACAAAGGGTATTTGCCAATTGCTGTGCTGAATTACTTATGTCGAAATGGAAGTGGCATTCGAGACTTTGATGTATCAAAACTCTACACATTAGATGAGATGATAAGAAAATTTGATTTTCACTTAATTGGCAGGCGAAATATAATGGTATGTTGGAAGATATATAATTCATATTTAACGCCTATGATTTTTTTTGTGCATTACATAAATTTTACTGAACAGATAATCAAATAGAGGTAAGTTACTTATTTCGAATTTTATCGTTTTAATTAGTTTGTCTTCCAACCGCAATTTACTTAAGTACTATTAGGTTTGTTAATCATTATAACTGATGTATTCAAAAAGTATGTAATAATTTTAATTTTAAAATCTTTAGTTGGATCAATTGGTTCTTGACGCATATGGTTACAAAGCGATACAGAATGCTGACTTCAATAAGCAGTTGGTGCCAGAAATTATGAGGCGTCTTCAGAGATCATTTCCAGAAGCTGCCTCAGAATTGATTGCCAACCCTGATTATGTTAATAAAGTGCTAGATTTGTTTAGACGAATGGATCAAAAGTTATGTTACTTAGAACAGTTAACCGACAGTGACTTCAAATATTACTTCTTACGACCAAATAGTCCAGAAAAAACGGTTTATGAATTTGATCCGCACATAGTATCGTCCATTCTCAATGATTTCATGGATTGCGAAGACTGGAGTATGGATTGTATGAAAGCGTTGGCTTCCACACATGGTATCAAATGTGCCCAAATATTTCAAATTATACGTTTAGCACTAATCGATTGCCAAAGCGGGCCACCGATTATGGAATTGCTTGAGTTCTTCGGAAAAAAGGAATGTCTAAAAAGATTTTCGGTCATGGTTGAAATGTTAAAAGAATCGAAGTGGTCCTCAACATCAACAGTCTAAGTATTTCGTTCTGATTTTCTATATTTTTGTTCATTCGATTTCCACTATTACCAATGTTAATTTTTTCAATTCCTTTTCCCCTTCAGGTAAATCCATCCATATGAATGTCGTACCAACTTTGAGAATACGAAAAATTTATAACAAAAAAATAAAAATGACAAACATGAAAAAGATTTGTAGTGTTCACCTGATGCCACCGCTAACGCAGAAAGGGCTTAAAGTGGTCCTTTTAATCACATATTTTTCTAATGTTAGAATTAGTAAAAACAATTACTTTTTTCTTTTGAAATTGTTTATCTGTTAGTTATTTAAAATTTCTTATTTAGAGAAAAGGTACAAGATACTGTCATCGTGATTACGTAAATGTTAGAAGCTGACTTATCAATTGCATCATTAATCAATCAATTTCCATTGGCAATTTCCAAGTTTTATTTCTCATTATTCATTTCAAAGGGAATTGATGGTTGAAAAAATTTCTTTCAACATTTGAAAATTTGTTATTTGAGCAGAAAAAAAAGTTGAGAAAAGAGCGGTAGCTTTGAAAAGCTGTTGAAAAGTAATAGGTAATTTGATACAATTAGCAAAAGACACAATCTTGTAGTAAATACTCTTTTTTTTTCACTCGATTGGGATTTCATACCAAACAGTGATGCACTAAGCGTTGTAATTTAATGAAATTTTCAAGTTGGAATTCAAAACCCTAGCAATATGATTTTTATTTTCTTTTTAATATGTATCTGAATTGTTGATATTTTTAGAAGCAATGCTTTACAAATTCAAGAATATACATTTTTAAATGTTGAATTAACGTAATTGTGAGAGAAATAATGCAACGAAAGTATAAATAGAATAAACTGATGTATTTGAGTTGTGTACCAGAAAATAATACATGTGACTTATTATCTGCCGTGTAATAATGACGTTATCAGTTTATTCGATCGTATTTTTGATGTGTATCGCTCAGTGAGAAAGTTTTTCTTTCCAAAATTCCTGTGCCATTTGTTTTCACGTATACCAATGATATATATATATGACATTTAGAACAAAACCGTATGCGACTTTTTGCTACAAATTCAACTATTTTTTTGAGTGTGAAACACGCACAGTGTTTTCTGGCATTGGTACCTATTTTTCAGAACACGTCTCTCACTAAAATAGCGATTATTTAAACGAATTCAAATCATCGCATTTTCGTCCCTCTCCATTCGAGTCTTCCGGATCTCCAAAAACTCGCTCTCCCAGCTAAAACCGGGACCTTCTCTGGTTAGTGACACAGTTTGCGAATGAAATATTTTTTGGTTTTCAGGTGGGGAAGGGTTTATGTCACAATTATTGTTAATTGAAGTTAGAAATTTAGGAGTTATTCTCGAGATTATTTCCGAAATTATTCTTGCACTTCGAATGTTTATTGTTATGATGAAAGGCAACAGTAGAATATGATTTATGAAGAGGGTTAGAAGTATTTGTCACTTTTTAATCAAAATATTTTCAGATAATGCTATAAATAGAATAACCATGTGTTTCACTTGATAAAATGTTTTGAGGAGATTTCTTACTAGATCTTAAAGGTATCCTGAATTGCTTAATGAAAAGTTAAGTTGCCTTCTCTCCATCTACTGATAACTTTTTGTTAAAATGTAACATCATTTCCCACTTTCTATGCCATCATTCTGCTATTTCATGGCTATCAATCTTATTGATTTCTTTGTCATGCATTATTCTTAAGTAAAATTTGTTGATATTATTTTTTATGATTATGTTATTAGAGATTTGGACTTCTTTTAAAGCAATTACAGATATTTAATGCTTCGCAAACTTTGATGATATCGTTTACATTGTAATCGTTATGGATATTTCAATGAACAGAACCGAAATTCCTCCGTTTCACAGGAAAGTACAGACGAGTACGATTGATATTCCAGGTCTACACTGAAGCTAACTATCGAGTTTGGGAAGGAAATATACCCTAGTAACATTAATAATATTTATTAATGTATGTATTTAATTTAAAGAATAGTTTTTGCTAAGAATAATTCTTGATTTGATTCAGATAGACATAAGGTTGTTGCAGATTTTGATATTCATTGTCAGTAGAGCATATCAGTTGATAATTTTTTGACAAATGATCCTTGATCAGTTTTGCGTAATCATTATGATTACGTTTTATAGTCTCAATAATGTTTCTGTCTCAGTTGATGAATTTTTGTTCAAACTAACTATCATACATCTATCTTAATAAGAAATTGAAAGAGATTGCTTTGGGTAAGACATATGATTAGAGTACAGGGATACTTGCTGAAGAACGTAATAACAAACTGAATATGAATACTAAATTGTCATTTTGCAAATTGTCCTATATTGAATGAACATTTTTAATGTTTATTTTACATTGAATTTCCTGGAAATGTGATGCAAAGACGATATACGTGCTGAGCATGAAGATGGACGATAAATCTGATGATAAGATTTGTACGGTAGAGTTTAGAATCATGATAAGCCAATGAAATGTTTAAGAAAGAGGCATGCAACTTCACACCATTTCAGTTTAGATCTCTGTCAATGTTATTTTGATCTTATTTGAATTGAGATTGTTTTATTGCTGTTATTTTATTGATAGATATATTGGATATCAAGATGTTATTGTTCTTATCCGAACTATATTGTTTGTTTTAACATGAGTGAAACAAGAGACATTCGTAACGACATTCTCTTAAACGCTATTTTATTGGCAGATAATTATTTCTCGGTAATTTCAGGATTGTGAGTTCGAAATGTATAAGAATAGGTGGTGAAGTTGGTTTTGTACTTATTTGCATTTTCATTTTTCTGATATTCAAGTGATTGTACTTTTTTCGATTTCGTAATCAAGGCAATAAGTATGCTAGACGGTATATGGAGATGGAGTCTGAATCAGCTCATGTACAGTGTATTCATTTTGCATATATATATTGGATTGGTTGCATGCGGTAAAGCATACGGCAATGAAAAAATTGATAGAATCGCTCTCAGGTAATTTTGAGTGAGTCATTAGATCAATCAGTTGACGTTAATCTTTTGAAGTGTCGGATTTGCAAAATAAGTTAGAATGACAAGAATAAACAGTTGACTGTTTGATAATTTTTCCTATATTTTTAATCTCCACATAGGAATCGCACTGAGAACAGTTAATTAACGCAACACGCTGGTAATACGATGAAACTGTTAGTACTACAAATTCATATCGCTAACCGTTATAACTTTTCCTGGATTTTTTGGTCTTCCTAACTTATTTGATACTTCTGTTGTGCATATTTTTTGCGTGATTTGATGAAATCAGTAGCCTGTATAGAAGTGTAATGAACAGATTCCGGTAATGCAGATTCAACAGCGGCAAACATTTGATCAGTTTTGGAAAATGGGAAGAATTCTTTGCTAAAATCGCCTTTCTATCAAAATTTCCTTTGTCGCATGGTTTTAGACAAAATAATCAGTTTTTATATGTTAGACATTTCTCGTTTTTTTTTCAATTTGTTATTGTGATACTCCCTTATAGGTTGCAAGCAAAAGAAATGTTCATGCACGGGTATAATTCGTACATGAAATATGCATATCCTCATGATGAGCTGATGCCACTGTCATGTAAGGGACGGCAACGAGGTGTTACACCACCACGAGGGGATGTTGATGATGCTTTAGGGAAGTAAGTTTTCTTTTAACTGCTCACATAATTTTCTGTTTACTGCAGACTTAGGTGACATCTATAAAAAACGTCACAAACTTTGTTTTGGTAATCATTATCATCCTCAACTTTTCCCGTTTTATAAAAAGAGAAATATGTGTTAAAATGAAGTGGAAAATATAATGATGTATTTCTTTCCACTAATTTTTATATTAAAATTCTATTAGATAATTGCTTTCAAAATGTAATGCCAAATTAGAAGTTACAATAAAAGAGGATATTGTTTTTACTAAAATTTGTTAAATTTCATATTTTATTTGAAATTATCAGCAAATTTACATTTAGTCATCACAAAATTACTGATGACATTTTATGCAAAAATTAATTAATAGAATATAAAAACACAATTCACAATTTTCCTCTCTCCATCTCTCTGTCTCTACTATTGAAATTTCATTTTTTTGGAAGTTCTACTCAGGAATTTCTTCAAATACAGTTCTATCGGTTTCCGCTTGATACGTTTCCAAGCATTTCGATCTCGGCCCAAGTAGTATAGTGGTTAGTACTCCACGTTGTGGCCGTGGCGACACAGGTTCGATTCCTGTCTTGGGCAGCGTATTCTCGTAAGCTTCTCAACACCGCTGCTAGCAGTGGCGAGGGACTTTTTCTCTTTGTTTAGTATGTATTCCTGGGAGACAATCTACGTTTTGTTTAGTTATATAGTCGTGTTTGTGAAAAAAGGAGCTCAGATGTTAGTGATTTTTTTGGCTTTATTTCTGAGATGAAAACACTGTATTTGATAAACATTTATAGTTTTTCACTGACTCTTGTCGACTCACTGGATACGCTAGTCGTTTTGGATGAATTGGATGAGTTCGAAAAGTCTGTGGAACGAATTGTAAAGAATGTTCGCTTCGATTCAAACTTAGTCGTGTCCGTTTTTGAAACGAATATTAGAATGGTGGGAGGATTAATATCAGGTAAGCTTCAATTTTTTTCTTTTCGAGGATAAGGCCTAGCTTGCTGATTATTTGGATAGAAATCTGCTCCTGCTACTTGTATCATATATCGAGTTGCACTATAAATTGATTAGAGCTCAAATGCGAGTTGCGGCGCCATTCATTTTAATCTTACTGTTGGTTAAAATTGTTTATGCTACCACTCTTTAAGCTTTCACGGGTATTCACTTATAACTTTTGTCACTGATAAAATCCACGTATATTTGAAAAGCAAATATATAAAGCTTTATAGGCCACGTAATGGCTAAACTGGTACAGTCAAAGGACGAGAATCGTTTAGGATGGTATAAAGACGAATTGTTGCAGATGGCTGCTGAATTAGCTGATAAGCTTCTTCCTGCTTTCAACACGAGCAGTGGAATTCCTTATTCTAGAGTAAATTGAGCTTTGTTTGTAATACAAGATTCTAGAATAATTAAAATATGGAATTCCTTATTCTAGGGTAAATTGAGCTTTGTTTGTAATACAAGATTCTAGAATAATTAAAATACTGATTTAGTACGGTTGAATAGAATTCATCAACTGTAATGAATACTTTGATTTAAAAAAGACGAAATCAATGCTTTGGAAGATGAAACAGTTTTATGAAGCGCCTTTGCATCCAATTTGCAGATAAATCTTAAATATGGAATGTTGGATTTTCTGCGGCAACAGCACGATACTTGTACAGCTTGTGGAGGAACGATGATTCTCGAATTTGCTGCACTAAGTCGACTTACGGGTAAACCAATCTATGAGGAAAAAGCTCGCAAAGCAATGGATTTTCTTTGGGCTCAGAGACATCGTGGGAGTGATTTAATGGGTACTGTATTAAATGTACATTCTGGAGATTGGATAAGAAGAGGTATTGAATTTCACTAATTTATATTTAATTTATTTTTTAGTTTAAATTATAGTGTATCCTTTATTATTATTTATATTTTTCCAATGCTAGCGTGAACTCTGTTTTTTATGAAACTGCATTCTATAGTATCAACAATTTTAGAATTTTAATATTACCAACATTATTGTAGATCAGAGGATGATGACACTATTGGTTAATATATCTGAAAATATATACTTTGTTTATTACAGATGCAGGTATTGGTGCAGGAATCGATTCTTATTACGAGTATTGTTTGAAGGCATATATTTTATTGGGCGACGAGAGATATTTATATCGCTTCAATAAGGTCAAAATCTTTATCCTGTTAAATTGGATTGGTTAGGTTTTTGTGTGTATGTGTATGTATGTATGTATGTGTGTGTGTGTGTGTGTGTGTGTGTGTGTGTGTGTGTGTGTTAATAAAATATGATAATTAGAATTGATCTCGTTAGGCAACGTAGAGTACTTTTGATATCAGCTTGTCTAATTCCTGATCAATGATAAACTTTTGCAGCATTATGATGCTATAATGAGGTATGTTAACAAGGGTCCATTATTTATTGATGTTCACATGCATAAACCAACAGTTGCTGCTAGAACTTACATGGATTCCCTGCTGGCGTTCTGGCCGGGCATACAAGTTTTGAAGGGTGATTTGAAAGCAGCTATCGAATTTCACGAAACACTTTATCAAGTGATTAAGGCAAGTTTTTTGTTAGCTTATGATTTAGGGAAAATATTTTTCTGATTTTCCTAACAGTATGCTCTAGAACAGTAGTTTTTTATAAGAAAAAAGACTAAGATTTCGTGATTCTGTTCTTCATCCTCTGTTTATATCTACTGATGACATGAATTATTAACTGTTTGAGTGAATTATTTTGAAATTCTAATATATTTTTGACTTTCTGACATAGCTTTTAAGCTGTATTAAAAACATATTCTGCTTTAGAGGCACAAATTCTTACCGGAAGCATTTACGCATGATTTACAAGTTCATTGGGCTCAACATCCTATTCGACCAGAATTTATTGAAAGCACCTATCTGCTGTATAGAGCAACGAAGGATGAGCATTACTTACGTGTAGCCCAAAATGTAAGCATTTATGGGTAATGATTTTTACAATTTCTGATTCATTCAAGTAGCTTTTTAGAGGGTTGTTTTGGTTTTTCCGTTTTCATTCTGAATATTATTTTTTTGGCAGATTCTGGATAGTATGAACAAATTTTTGCGAGTTGAATGTGGATTTGCTGCTGTCAAAGATATC
This sequence comes from Acanthocheilonema viteae, assembly GCA_900537255.1. Taxonomy (NCBI): domain Eukaryota; kingdom Metazoa; phylum Nematoda; class Chromadorea; order Rhabditida; family Onchocercidae; genus Acanthocheilonema; species Acanthocheilonema viteae. The sequence goes on along the minus strand of UPTC01000170.1, from coordinate 50,312 downwards.
CGTTCAATGAATCATGAAGACCGGTAAAAATTCATGTGTTTATTTCTTTTCATGGATAAAATTTTGTTAAAATTCCGAAATTCTAGAAAATTGCAGGTTTTTATAGATGTTATTCAGTCTTTCTCTCCTTGTAGATGTTATTCAGTTTCTTTTTAGAATGGATTCTTTTGTGCTTTCGGAAACACTGAAATATCTATATATGATTTTCACGGATTCTTCTGACTTACCAATTGATTTGGATAATTACGTTCTTACTACCGAAGCTCATTTTATTCCGCTATCAGTCGGTGATACTAATAACAGCGAAAAAGTTGGTTTTGTTTGCTGAAATCATGCTGCAGTAGTTTTTAATTTGTTGAAAACGATGATAGCATCTTTGTAACTTTTGAAGAGTACTTCAGTTGCTACCACTATGTTGCTATGTATAACTTAGTAGTAAAATATAAGAATGTTGTATTTTACTGTATTTTGTGGATTCATCAATCCGTAGGTGTTGTCAAATCCGAAAATTGGCAGTTATTGTATTATTGTATAGATTATTTCATAAATCGATTTTTACAGCTTCCACGTCGTTTGATCATTGATCCGGATGAAATAATTGATGATGAAAATGCATTAATGACTAAAAAATTTCAATCAGCATGTCCTGCAACCGTGATTAATGAGAAGTATGATAGTTTACCAGCTTATGCGGAAGAATTGCGTAACATTGTACAGAGTGTCGTCAATGAACTAACGAAAAATTCGGAAAGCTTCAGTAGTTGTTCAAAAATGTATGAACTTTTATTTTATAGGATAAAACATATAAGATGAAACACTATTGAAATTTCCTTTTAGAATTTCATGAAATTCAGAAGTTGTGAATAAAACATTTCTGCTTGGTAATTAACAACACTGCTACCAATTGTATGAGCTCAACAGATGAGAAAAAATATCAGTAAAAATTAGTATGCTGTTGTTTTTAAGTTATGCAGTCGATATTCATTTATCAAGATCATTTCTTCCTACTACTGCAATTATAGCTTCCTAGATTTAATTGTTAGTCCACCCACTGTATTATTAATAATGCTGAAATTGCTCAAATACCTATTTTAGTGATCACCCGCTACTAGATAGTGTATATCCGATGGAATTTATATCAGCTCTAGTGAGTATTGTGGGAGGTATTGTGAGTCAATATTCGCTGTCTCCGCATTTATTCTGATTTATTTAAAACTTTGGCCCAAAAGGCACTTTCAACAGTTAAGCTGTTTTTTTGTCTTGTTTTTTGTTTTACTAAATTGATTTTCAGGCCAAAACGTCTAAGTGCCTGGTCCTTTAGTGCAACAAATGTTGAACATATGAAGCAGTTAAAGCAGATGGGAATCCAGATGCAATTTCAAGTTGATGGACATGTTCATCTTACCCATTCACCGGAGTCGGTATGTTCTGATTGTTTTGAAATACTTAGTATATTGCTTATCACAGGAGAAGCAATTCAATAACTCTCGGATTCGATTACGTTTAGAGAAGAAATAGATTAGTTTTTATTCATTTCAAACAACTGGCTTGCCATTTATCATAATAGTTTTGTGTTGGAGATTGTCTACTTTGATTGGTTTTGCATGAAGTATTGTGAAGTGCATCTTTTTCTTTTTTTTTGCGTGCTCTTTTGCAAAATATAAGTGATGATAGAAGATTTCTCACTCTTTTGCGTGCTCTTTTGGAAAATATAAATGATGGTAGAAGATGGATGGTCCGCTTCGCCCTTTATTTTAAAATTTATACCTTGAAATTTTATGAATCTTTCTATTCAAGATTTTAATTTTAGACCTTATAACGATTAATTTTCCTATTTCCAAGAAAAATTTTTCTTTATTTTCAGTTTCTGGCTCCTTTTTGTCATAGAAATGGGTGGTAATTGGGAGAATGAACAAAAGAAGATAGTAAGTTAAGTTCAAAGGCACCTGTTTCAGGGCGAAGCGAATGAATTCACTACCGAGAGCGAAACACTGGCTGAGAGTGATAATATGTTGAATAGTGTGTGCATGTTGGATAACACAGCATCGGTGAAAAAGCAAGCAAATATCTACATCGTTCATCCATCGCATGCTGCCGTTACCCAATTACTCTCCATTATCATGCTTGTTATCCTACTATGGCTTTCTGTCATGATTGTGGCTGGGGTTGTTGTGTGTGTTGTTGTTTGTGGCTATCGAATAATAGCTATGAGGCGATCAACTGTTAATCCAGTAAATATAGAAGAATCAGATGCTTCTGAATGTGTGGTCATAAAGGATGATAATGACGATAATGATGATGATGACGATGATGGTGATGATGATGATAATGTAATAACTAATGGAAGCAGTTAACGCATGCAGCAAAATGTTGTGCTCTATGGGACGAAATTATTGCTGGTATTTAATTTCTAGAAAACACCCGATAAATTTATTGATCGGTTGTCCCAATTTCAACTCTTTTTTGGGAAGTAATGATTTAAAACCTGAATTTTGTTTAATGTATTCTCCGACATAGGCTATATTAGATGAAATTCAAAAAATTTAAATTACTTTATAGTCAACGATTCCTTTTGAGGTAACAAAACTACTAGCAGCAATACTTTTCGTAATGGTATAGTAGTCACTTGGCTCCTTGTCATTTGCATATCATTGAAATATTTTATGATTTTTATTCATAATATTTTTAGCATTATAGTGATGAGGAATTCCTTTATGAAACAACTTTATTTTTCCATATTTTGGGAAGGGAGTTTTTACTTGAAAATATTAAGCTACTAAAAGTTGAAGGAAGAAAAAAAAATATTTGTCAACATATCTTGTTGTTATTGTGAATTCTTTTTTTCGAAATTCAAATTCGAAATGAACGTGAAACACATATAAGTTTTTGGTATTTTCATGAAGAAAAACAATTTTTGCAATAACAAAATAAATTTTAGATGTTTTTCGTAAAAGTTGTTTTGCTAATTTTCATAATAAATGTAGAGCTGCCACTTCAACAGTAATAGCAATGTAGTGTAGTTTATATTTCCAGCTATATCATATCTATATCATATCAGCTGTAAACTTTTTCGTTTCTTTCGAAAATGTCCTTTCTATTTTATTCGTTTTCTCTTGTACAGTACTTTTAACCATAAAATGTATAAATAAAATCAAAATCTTTTTTCTCTGCATTCATTAATTTCAAGCATCGATGATTGGTCCAAAACATTATTTGAGTTGGATCTTACTTCCAAGTTAGGACATTCAATTTCTTAACTTTCTTCAATTTCTCTTCTAATTTCGTTTCTTTTCGCAGATTTATTTTTTGTTTCTCCAAAATTAACCCATTGTAACAAAAAATTATTCCTCTGTTTTTTCATACTTTTAACGTTATTTTAATTCAGTCTTGTTTTATCAGCTTTGGTCTCTTTTTGTTACTTTCAGCATATTTAGATCTTTTTATGATATGGATCTATTTTACTGGAGTATGCTCTACACATTTTAATTTATTAATCGCTAACGGTAAACATAACGCACTGCCATAGTACTGTCTAACTAGGGATGGATTATTAGGAATAACCTTGTTTAATAGCAATGGGATTCTTATTAGAATTAGCTACATTTGATCAGTTTTTATTTTGCTAGAATATTTAATGTGTGAGAAAGTTGGAGTTTTTCAGCCTTGTTTAAAATGCTTTACATTTCATTACATAACAATTTGTAATGATTAATAAATCACTTTGGATTTTTGTATTTATTAATTAAACCTTACTACCATTTTAATGTTCGTTAGTCGTAGTTGTCTAAAAAGAATTTATCGCAAAAAACCAGAGAAGCAATGATGATTTGCTTAAGAATATGATTAGCATTGAAAGTGAATGTTGGGTTTTTTAGGCTATTTCTCCGGAATGGGCCGTTCTTGGTAGTGAGTTTATTCAAGAAATGATCATGATGGCAGGCTCCGAGAAATATGGACTTGGTTTGTTTTTTATTAAAAACTAAATTTTTGCGCTGTTTTGTTTTCTTTCAAAAACGTCATTGTTATTCAAATTTTGTCTCGAAAGTTAATGTCATTACAATCATAATATTAAGAATAAGGCTTATGATATCACTCTTCTAATCTTTTCTAATTCTTACTATACTTTATTCCTAAATTCGGTTGATCCAATCAATACTAATACTGCTCGAAATCGGGCCGCCTTAGGTTTTAATGATGATCGAATTGTCCAAGTGGTATCGCAGCCTGTATTTGGGACGCTGCATTGGCGAGCTGCATCTGCGCAGTTTGGCCAAAATTTGAATCGTAAGGCAGTAAGTTACATTTTGAACATTAACTCTGCTACTAACAGTTTGGACAACTTTACAGAAATATGTTTTTCTTCTGTAAAGGAGCTCTGTAATAATTGCAAATATTCTACAGCCCTGCGGAGTGAGAAGAAGTAATAGGTTAGAAACTTCGTACAAAAATGCGTCCATTATTATTTATTTTTGTTTATTTATTTAATAATTTTTACCAAAAACTAATTGATCGTATTGTCTGGATTCGTTCAGATAATCGCAGAAGTACAAATTGCTGTACCTTTTCGTGCCTGTGGACCATTGACAAATGCACTGAGAATAAGTGGTCGTATTGCAATTGTTCAACGCCAGGATTGCATGTTTCAAGAAAAAGCGCGTTATGTTCAGGAAAGTGGTGCTGTTGGTATCATTATTATTGGTAATACTTTTAAAAAAATTGTATTATTGCATATTTTCAACACGAACTAAGAAATGTGAAATGTGTCTTGTGGTTTAGTCATTATTTGGAGAATTGTGAAGTTCTATATTGTTCAGAAAGTTTACAATGCTTGAGACAAACAGAAATATTGATTTATATTCCAAAATTAAATAATTCTTGAAGATGCAATCTTTTGTTGTAATTTTTGATCCAATATTTTTTTTCTTTTAAATTTTGACTATTTGTTTCTAATGCAAAAATTTTGCATTACAGACAACACTATTGGTACAAGTATCGATTTGCTGCCACCGTTTGCAATGTCTGGTGATCAGACCATCAAAGATGATATCGTTATCCCGGCTGTTTTTCTTTATAACAAAGAAGGTCTTGCTTTTATGGAGCACATTGTGCACTATCCAAATTCTCTAGTGCGTCTCTCTGATCGACTCTCAAATCCATCCTACTTATTTGAGAATTTTGCACGTCACGGTAGAAACAAATATCCGTCGAATAAACCGAATTTCTTGGAGGTTTGCTTGCTTGGAATTTAAAACTTCAAATTTCTGTATTTCAAGTTTCATGGCAGCATTTTTTACCCTTCATATCTGTCTTTAGTAATTGTTTTCAGTAATTTTGCATTTCCATAAATTTAAGGACATGGATTATTCGGAGGATATCATTGTGATTGATAGTTCTTTGCCAGCTGTGCTGCTCAATTTTCGATTCGCTTCAATTAGTACAGAAAATAACACCGAAGATAAGCAAAAGGTTTGTTCTCCGTCTCTTAAAGTTTTATTACTCTTCAGTTCTTAATGCTTACTGTATAATTTCAAGTTCTCCTTTACCTTTTTCATAACTGCGTTTTAACTCTGTCATAGTAAGAAAATATAAAGATGTACTGACAGTTTTTATGCCTTGAAACACCATAACATACCATTGTATACTATCGCCCCTTTTGAATATAATCTTTCCTTATCTTGTGCAGTATGAAACAAAGTGATGCTAATAGAACTGTGAGCAGGATTTCGAATAAAGCGATTGCATTTACAGTTGAGACTACCGTTGGTTCATATCACAGATATGCATTCTTTTTTTTTTTATCAAAGTTAATAAATTTTGATGGAAGATTACCGAAATAATAGCAAATGCTCAGAAAATAAATGTTGCAGGTAATAGAAGAAAACATCGAGGAAATGCAAAAACTATATAATTTTGCAACGGAATCCGATACGGTGATGTTTTATAATGTAATACGTCAAATAGGTTACTGGCAGCTTGGCCTAAATATGAAGCCAACAGAGGTTCAGTTAAGAAAGTTCTTTTTGCTGATACCAACAGTAATTAGGTTACAGCAAATTACTCGAAAGCCTAAAAAATTACTAGGACCAATAATCACTGTTAGTTGTCGATCATGGGATAAATTATTCGATTGCCAACGAATCAGGTGATTGAGTTGAAGGTGAGACGAGCAAACTCTGTGTATTTATATCTGCAGGTTCTTTTTTAATTTAATTATTATACTTCAAATACTAGATTTTATCTGTAAACGTGTTTTTTTTTGAAATGCATGTGCCAGTTTTCTTGTATTCCTGAAGAATGTGTAAGCATTTTTTTGGTATTATTGTTGAATGATCTGTTGCAACCAATAATAGATTTTCAAAGGAACAAATATGAGAGTTGTATTTCTTACACGAAATGTGATTGGATGGAAAGAAAAAGAAAATTTGCTGCTCCATTTGAATAAATTTAAGAAAGGGTATTTTTTCATAGCTTGAATGTTTTATGGTACCGTTAACCGGCTAGCCATATTTTTTCTACGGTTTTCATGTATGTTGTATAAATTCTTTTCTTGCATAACAAATGTTTTTTAAGAGATCTGCAAATTGAGAAATTTTATCTTGTAGTGTTTTGTTAGTTTTATGTAACATATGTGGTAATTATCACTTTAATAATTTGATTGGAATAGAGTGTTACAAAAAATTCACTTCTTAGGAAGTTAGTGCAAGAGCCATTAATTACTCATTATAATATTATAGTATCTCGAAGGCGACGTAATCATGCATGATCGTAGTTATATCACACTTTTTGCTATGCGCTGAATCTGCAATAGCTGAAAATGTTAACCGAAATTGTGATAAAATTTTTTTAACAGATCGAATTAGATAATTTTAACGGCACAATTTTACAATTTTAACGGATCGAATTAGATAATTGTTGCATATATCAAACTTGTCTTTTTTTATTCTAAATCAAAATGTCTAATTTGTGATAGTATTCGAATTGCTGAGAGGGATCGAAACATTTTTCTCATTTGGAACAAAAAGATGAAATCTTCGGTTATGAAAGTTGCGGCTGCCTGGAATTCTACGTTATCAATATTCTTATCAAGGAAAATTGTATTTTAATTAAAAAATTCATTGAGACTGGAGTGTGAAATTTTTATCAAATTTTCTAACAGTAATTTTATCAAGTTTTATATTTTTGTTAGAGAATGTTCATGTTTACCGAACACTCTCTGAAAATTGTTGGCTTAGTTTTTGCTCCAACTAAAAATTCACTAACTTTAAAATTTCAAACTTTCACATCCGAAATTAGGCAACCAATGGCAAGACGCTTTTTTTTGCAGTTAAGATCATTGCTTATGGCAGCTTCGGATGTTCTTGCTGAAATCGAAAGAAGCTTCCATAAATTACAGGTACTCAAATCATCTTTAACACCAGTTTTTATCGTCCTTTTTTAAGGAATTATTTATCAGTTAACATTTCGAAATGTAGATTATGTGAGAAAGCTAGATTTGATTATTGTGTATGTGTGAATCGGCGTAGCATGATATTGACTTTCACATTACTCATAAATCAAATGCGATCCACAGTTGTCAAATACTTCTATGATAACACTGAGAAAAAAGAAAACGATTTAAAACGGGTGGCGGATGATGAGACAGTCAGAAGTTACCTTGTAATGAAAGCAGTCTCTGTATAACTTTTTAAATCTTTATATTTCGTAATATTTTCTTCGAAATTTTAAAATTCCATTTTTCCATATTATTTGTGGTTAATGTGATATGAGTTATTTCTCTTATTTGAGCATGTTATCAATAATTTCAGGAATCGAAAGATTGCCATTCTTTGCTCAAGAAACATTTATCTAAAGTCAAAGTGAATCAGCTGAAAGATAAAAAGACAAAACTTGGTGCAACGCTTCTGGATGTCATGCAGTCCGGTCAGTTTCGCATTTTATTGCTTATTAATGAATGAATGTATAAAAGTATACGAATTGAAAAAAATGAAAGACATTGAATTGAGTATTGAATGATTTATGGCCAACGGACGATTTTTGATTTTATGTTTTGATCATTTTTGGGAATATTTACACACACGATGGTAGTGGTTCGCACCATTAGTAGCCATTAGTAGCAAAAAAAATAATACTGCACTGAATAATGTTTTTTTTTTCAAATTTAACATAACGGATCCTTTCTGTAATATAGGTGTAGCAAATCTTGATTCTGGTGTACGACTTTTGTTTTTAACAAGCTTTATATACAGTTCCTGTTGTATATACAATAGTCACTAATATTTGCTTTTCAACACATTGATCACTAGTGTTACCAGACATATTGACCACTAGTGCTTTCCAAATATAATATATTAAACTGTTTTTTAATCAAATCCTAAATTTATAAACATTACCGTCGACTTCCTCTCATACATGAGTCTTTTGCACCTTTAATCTCTTTCTAAAGAATCACTTTACAGGTATTGGGACAGCTTATCAAAGGTTTAAAGGCAGTTGAGCAAAGTTTACCGTTCTCTAGAGATCCACGTCTTGGTTGGCTTACTTCTTGTCCAACAAATCTGGGTACTACAATACGTGCATCAGTGCACATACGTCTTCCAAAGATTAGCATAAAACCAGATTTCAAGAAGATATGTGACGGATTGAAACTTCAGGTATGTTCAGGCTTTCTTATTTCTTTTCATAAGAAAAATTATATTTATGGATTTATTTGATATACTCCGAAATACAAAGAAATTCAGTTGAATTTTACTTTCAGATTTTAATCCATCATATTTCATTTCATGATATGACTTCACTTTGTACAAAAGATTAACCAAGTTAAAAATTTATTACTCCATTAAATGGACTTACTCTCAACGAACTGACATTGATTAACAGGACAAAGCGAATAATCTGATTATATTTCCGTTCCATTTTGCTTAACATGTTAGAGCTTCCAACCTAAATGTAATGCACTTCTAACATACGTGGCATGCATGGAGAACATTCGGAGTCAGCAGGTGGTGTTTACGATATCTCAAATAAGGCTCACCTTGGATTGACGGAATTTGAGGCCGTGAAACAGATGCACGACGGTGTGAAACAGCTTATCGAAATGGAGGAGAAGGCTTAAATAGAACGTTTAACTTAAGAAATTGAAAAAAAAATTGCATTCTCATTTTCAGCTCAGTTTACAAATTTCATACAATTCATTTCTTAATTTGATATTTATAGAAATAAAGCACAGTGTGCAATGTTTGCATACACTTTCCAAAAAAGTAATGTTTATCAACATCATAACTAATTAAGAATGGATCATACCTTGTGCTGTCCGATGCTGCTTACACTGGATTCCTTTTGCGTTAGGCACTTAGTATGACTATGGGTAAATTTGCGAAAGTTTTCTAAGATTCATAAAACTTCACGACCATACCAAATTGGATGTGCTCTACATACGAGGAAGTTCGGACGGTCTTATAATGATGCTATCTATTGAGCTTGGCACATTTTGACTTGTATTTACAATTCGATCTGTCTTCTTCTGATTGACATAAATCCATGGTCGCACTGTAACATATCAGTTATGTCCATACTAAAAGAAGTATTACACATAGTTGTGTTACATATAAAGAGATCTAATTCTCGAATCAAATCTCTTTAATTGTTAATCATTACTTGATCTTACTGAAATTCCGTTTATTTGTTTTACTGAATGTGGATGCAAAAAAAGCCTCTACTACCTTACAAACACAAACTTTACTAATGACGTTTCATCTTATGTCACTAGTATTAAGTAGTAGTTAATACATGGTGACATAAGATGAAACTACTGTATTAACTGACAATAAGTGACTTATTGTCAGTTAATACAGTAATAGTTAATACAACCGACGGATAAGCGATGAATTATAAAGCAAAATATTTGGTTATCGGCAGAGTTACCTTATGTTCAACCTAAAATCCTTAGTTTTATTATGAATATTTGAGATGAAACTAACCAGCTGTTCCACATGGCCTACCAGTTATTCCCTCGCATATACGTCCTCCCCAGTCATAATGACCTAGTTTCTCGTTGCATGAACAAAAAATCTGAAAATCATTTTAAAAAACTTTCCAAATTTATTCCACATTCGATCTAGTTTGATGAAATTTTGCAAGATAACTGCAAATCATTATGCTTGAAACTAAGATCTAGGAAGCCGCTCGTATTAAAAAAAGACAATTAAGTAGAATGCAAGCTAAACGATTCCTCGACTTCTAAAAACTTACTTTTCCTCGATGTTCGTTCAAAGACATCCATTCCATAGGTAAAATAAAATAAGCTAAATTGCAATCCATTGTCTCGATTGTTCCATCGTCAGTAACAGTACCAGATGTTAACACTTTGTGTTTCATGATGTGCCTATCGCTGAATAAAATTTTCCTACATTTACGACACCGGTATTCGACACTCGTGGAATCGACCAAGTCTGGTAAGTTTTTGTCCACAGAAAATCTTGCAGATAAAGCTAAACAATCTGTAAATTTTATCAAATATACTTGCCATGCAAAACACGTGCACTTGTCACAAAAGTGTGCTTATCATGTTAGAATATTAAACGTCATATTCAACTGTGACAGTTCTCTAGCTTTAATATTTTTGATGGCAGACTGGACATTGACTGATACATTAGAGTTCTAATGGAATCAAGGATTTTCATTTTCATCCAAATATTACAATATGAGGTACTTAAAGTGTTCTATAAAAATCAGGATTCTATGTTAACTCTAAATGGTCCTATTGTTTTTATAAAAAATTATAAACAATTTAAGCTATTAGGTTAATAATACCGTCAGCTGAAGAGTTATTCAATAACCAATTTTTGTATGGCGAACACTGCGAAATGACTTGTATATCGGCAATAAAATGACAACTTTCGAATATTTGTAACTGTCGCATAAAACCATCATTTGGTCTGATCATAGCAATATATGTTTTTCCATAATTCTCAGTTTCATTTAACAATAGGATTAGAAATTGATGTTTGGAAGGTTGGATTTTGAAAAATAAATTCCTTTGTTTTCCTGTCATTTAAGAGTACAAACAAATTTGGTTAACGAGAAATCGTTGCTATACAATGTACGACCAACGATCCTTCGTGATAATTACAATGCCTTACAAAAGAAATCTGTTAGCGCAAGTATCGATGATTCACAGAATTTAATGAAATGAAACGAATTGTTGGAAAGTGCTAGAAAGTGACTCACAGCGCTATTGGTCGTATCCTCTGTATGTATTTAATAACTTTTGAAAATGACCATTTTAATTTTTGCATTAGATAAGCAGCAACAACAAAAACTGAACGTGATATGCCAGCTTCACTGAAAAAATCTTTACAGTAAATTCTATATTATTTAATCATTCTACATTATTCATGACATTACGCTATGCCTTGGTCCTAAATTTGAACAAGGAAATAAAGCTTAATCAAACAATATTTCATTATCCCCACTTTCTTTCAATTTACAAACTACTTATATTGTCAATTTTTGTTAGGACTGGTTTATGTCACTTATCTCCTGGACTTCCAACTATTATAACAGCGCAACTGTACTAATCTAAGCTGAAAAAGGCTGACCATTAATTTCGTATAAACGAAAATTAAAACTCAAACGTAACAGTAAAGAAGAAAGAGGAAAAAACAAACATGTCAAGTAATTGCATTAGTCAGAAATTGAGATCTAAACGTACCAGTGTACAAGGATTCGCCCATTATTTTCAATACTTGTTCTGATGTACGTTAGCGCATTCGCTATAACACACAAATATCAAACATTAGATAATGCAAAAAAACGTACACATAAACTGCCAATTATATACGATATTTTATATGCTATTAATTCAAATATTGTTTTAATACAAAAGTACTCGAAATAAATGGAAGCAGGAAAGATAAGGAAAGATAAGACAATGTTTCAGACACAAAATATTCTCAGCTCTTCTTTCACTTGAAATAAATAAGTGCTCAAAGATAATACCTAATAAATCTCCAGCGAACATATCTTGTGTATCCGTGTCTAGTGCAAAAATAAACATATAAGATATTCCAACAATTTGTTTTTCCATCGGAATAGCTTCTGCTGCTATTGTAAGAATATGGCTGATCTAAAACAATACTTACTGAAACATTCTGAAAATTAAAAGTGTTATCGTCGTCATCTTTTGGAAGCGTGAAAAAAATAATGCTGAAAAATATAAAACTATTGCTTTTAAAAAACTGGACAGAAAATTCTTTATGCTAAAAAAATAAAAAACTCAGTTTTGGAAATGAAAAACCCCGCAAATTTTAAAAATAAATAACCTCACTGGGAATCTTAGAACTCTTCATATGATAAGGTAGAAGACAAATAAAACAAGGGCAACAAAAATCGCAAACCTTTAATTCATTTCTAACTCGGTCAATCCTACATTCGTTTAAAACATCCTGCATATCACCCAGATATAAATTTTCGATTATTCTATCAATCATTGCCGACCTTTCCTCGATTCAAATAGTTTCTGCTACAAAATAATCTGTGAAGAGAAAAAAAATTTCCCCAATTAAAACAATAATTAACTTTTCAAATTTCAATAATTTCGAAATATTTCAAAACAAATATCATATTTAAATGGAAATTTTTCAACTAACCTTTCCAGCTAACTTATCATCAAATGCGTACAATTAAAGGTAACACACACCTCATCTCAACATCTTACTTATATCAACTTGATGACTGCTATGTAAATTCCAATCCCATCGCATTCTTTTCTGCTTCTACAAATTAAATTTATCTAATCATCCATCAATGGAAGAGGATGAGTACGCTGGCTGATAACTCAAATCACGTGTATGCTAACGTAACTACGTTTATGCATACGTAATGCGTTTGTATGTGTAAAATGCATATGTATACATATATAATGTATATGTGTAATGCATATGCATAGCGTACACATGTACATATGTGCATATTTTGAAGTGTGTTTGCTAAGAAGGGTGCAAATTTTGAGAACGGAATTCAGGCAGACATAATGAAAATGAAACCACGTAAATGAGATAATCAAAGGAAACTAGAAATTTTTATATCAGTAAAAAATACGTGAACTTTGTCGAAACAGAATGAAAGAGTGGACAATAATCACTGCATAAATTTAAATAATTACCAAAACGTTTGAAATTCCTCAAATAAATTCAAATTTACAATGATATGATAAAATCTTATTCCACTGTTACATCAAAGCATACTGATTTTTATTTTTATAGATAAACGATCTCTTTTTCCTCCCTTTTCTACTGAACGAAAAATATGAATAGTGATTGGAAAATAATTGTTGCAAAAAAAAAGAAAAGCCAACATGTAGTCGGGAATTCAATTAATGAAGTTAACATAGAACCATTAAATGCTTTAATAAACAACTTCTGTAATCATAATAAGAATGCTAGAAATAGCAAATTGAATTAAATTGTTAGAGTGAAAAGACTTTTCCAAGACTGAAAGATTAAAGGAATATTTTAAAATGTTAAATTATCTCTGAATTATTAACATTTTTTCTAATTTAAATGCCAATTGATAGATATGAAAGAAGCTTGCATCAGTTATATTATTTATAAAATCCAATTAATTGAAGTAAAAAATTGTTATTGAAGTTAAATTAATCCGTGTGACTGAAGTGAGGCAAATTGTATAATGCATGTATAGAAAGAGTTTTTTTTGGAAGATGGAAAAATTTTGCTAAAATTCCATCTCATTTTTTTCACCGTTTCTTCTTTTTTGTTTGCTCTCATTATTTCATAATTCGTATCGTTGGATGGCATATTCTATTATAGAATGAGTTGTAGCAAAAATTGGTGTCAGTTACAGCCTCCAATAAACTAATCATATCGTTTTAGTTGTTCCATTCGATGTTTTCAAAATTTTCGTTCCCAATTTTATTTTGAATAAAAAAAGATTAGTGGGAACAATTTTTTTACGTTCGATTAAAAAGAGTTTAATGGAAGCATAACTTTATTATTGTTGAAGTGGTTATGAATGATAAAACGATGAGATTGGTCAGAAACGTGAAACATTTATTCCAATGCTTTAAAAAGCAAATAGTTTTTTTTTTCTTATGCAAGGTACGACAAATTCATCTAACACTTTATAAAAGCCGACGATAATTTATAGCGTTTCGACAAATTTCATTTTTCATCCAAATTCATCGTCAAGTTTGAAGGAATTGACATGTGGTGGTACGCCAATCAAATGATGATATTCATATTTTTTGCTCCAATTTACCCAACACTTCCCACAGGTTAGTTATTCTTAATTAATAAAAAATAATAAATAAAAGTTGGATATGTAAACTTATTGTGAATTTTACGAATAATAAATAAAAATTGGAATGTAAATTTGTCCTTTTTTAGGTCAATTGATGATAAAGTTAAATCCTGACTTACCAGGATTATCTTATTCAAATAATACTTTATCATTAAATACTACTGATTTAATGAAACTGGAAGAGTTTCCTGGGAATAAGTCAGACATGTGTGAGATATCGTCAAATAAAAACTGTACGGATACGCCAACTGTTCTCAATGCTACCAATTTCATGAACGAAACGTTAGAGAATGAAAAATTGATTAATAAAACTGATTTGATCGAAATTATTGCACAATCGACGCAGCTAAAATTTAAAAATTCCGATAGCTTGATCTTCGATGCAAATTTAACCGATTCGAATCTGTCCATTGCTTCGGGAAATGAAACGTCTACTTTAATAGCATCAACAAACATTGAAATTAACAACTCAGTATCAAAATTAGTAACATTACAGAATGTGACGCAAAATGATACATCTGAATCCGAAAATATTCCTGGCCCTATAAACGATTCCACCAAAATGATGCAAATAAAAGCTGCTTCAAAAGTCGTGCGAGAACTGGATTCTGAATTAAAAGTAAATGCTACGGGTGTAAACTGTGTAAATGATATATATGGACTGTCTGAGATGAAATCCGATACTGAGCAAATGCCTTCAATAATAAATATAATTTTGGCATCGGAGCGACCGTCCATAAAATCGAACCTTCGAAAACTTCTTGAAATAGTCCGTGATGCATCCAGCGTTTTACTGCAATCATTTGCTAGAACAGCAGTAAGCGGTAATATTACACTGATTGGCGATAACGTGACATTGGTTGACAGTGATACTGCTAATAGTTCCAGTGTTTTCGACAATGGAAGTAAGAATTTACTTTCTGAACTTTCTGTAATTCTCAGAAGCTATCGATAGCACATGATAGTACAAAAAAACATACGAGCTAGTGATTGTTTGCTGACTTTTTTTGCACATTTTGTAGAATTCAATGATGTTTGCAAAAGTTTTTCTAATATTTTCTTTTGAACAGATAACGGAAAGAGATGTAAGAAAAAAAAACATTCGAAATAATTATAAATTTGAAGCTAACAAGGATTTATTATGAATAATATTAATTATTGTTTTTCAGATGTTTGCTCAAAAGGATGGACATATTTTCCTAAAACAAATTCGTGTTATTTCGTGGTATGTTTCTTTTCTTTGGATAATCTTTCCAAGTATTTTTAATTAATCGGATCACATTCAATATCCAATCGTGATATATAATAATCGATTGATCAATACTGCAAAAATTACAAACAGTCTGAAATTAAAACATTCTCAAATTTTTTAAATGAACAAAATTAAAGATTTGAAGTTGAGATTTAATTAACTTTCAGCACAATGAAAAGTAAAAGCACAAATGTCAGAAATTTTTTTAAAGAAGAAAAAAAAATCTGTTGGTTGGGATAAAAATTTTATTAAGCTAACATTTTCATGAAACTAAGAAATTGGGATTACTTTTAAATGAAGGATTGTTTTGTTTGTGCAAAATTTTGAAATTAGAAAATTCAGGGACAAAATTCAACCAGTCATCGTAATGCTTTGGCAGAATGTTCCGCACATCATGCATTCTTAACGTCCATCACTAATTCTGATGAAATGGATTTTATCAACGGTATGTCACTTCACTTTATCATTAATTTTCTATAAATAGTGCAGGAAGAATGGTATGTGTTCATTGCAATTATGTAGGCAGTCACGTGAAGCCGCACATCTATCTTGCGTCATTCATTCTGTCTGAATTGAAATTCATGGTTAATAAATTTTGAAACTTCACATATAGTGATTTATTAAAATTCATTTATCAAATTCACAACAAATTTGAGATAAAAAGAGAAAGAAAAAAAGTATTGAATTTTTCAGGATTGGTTGGAAATGATACATATTTGATTGGTTTATTTAAAGACGACAATCAATGGTTTTGGATTGATAATAATACGGAATTGAATTATACAAATTGGCGCAAATTAGAACCAAATGGTTGTTGCGGAGTGAATGTAAAATGTGTTGCGGCAAACTGGAACGGAATGACGGATGGTCAATGGAATGATATCGATTGTGAAGATAGCTCTCCGGCAAATTTTGTATGCAAAAAGAAACTTTAATCCATTAAATACGCATTTAGCAGCATCCTTTATTATGAATTATCTGCTTCTTTCAAGTGATTATATAACTTAATTTACTAATGTTATTTGAAATAAATTGAAATGAATTACAATTATCTGTGGAATTCAATATGCTATTGATGCATTTCGATTTTTAATAAATTTAACGGATTTAATTTTAAAGCAAATTAAATCATACTAGAATAAATCAAATTTTACCAGATTTAAATATTTAGTTGTTTAAGCCAAAAGTAGATACGTCTGTCTTCTGTTTGTATTAATTGTAATAATTTTAGCAGAAAATTATATCTTCTGGATGTGCAATACCTTGAGCTTTTTTAATTTCAATATCAGAATTCATTTTCAATATCTCAAAATGAAATCAATAACTAATAAGATCGAAATGATTATTACGGACGAAAAACAACAAGCAGATGCTATCGTAACCTGAATGGCGTATTTGACACAAAAAATTTGCTTCAATCCAAAATTTCGCTCCTTCCAATGGCTGAAAATAAAATAATTATGAAAAGTATTATGATTAAATGAAAAAGGATAGATATTGCGATTAGTTGAAAATTTTTTGTCTTGCTACGGTTGAACTTTTAAATTAATCGATTTATTTATTTTTTTAGAATTAGTTTTGTTAGTAGTATAAATGCATCCATTTCATATTTCGCATCAAATGGATGCATTTGTACTAATAAAAAATACAAATACATACAATGCAGAAAATACACACACACACACACGCATGCCCTGTACAAATATTGCACTCCCCTTATTAAGAATTCTTTTTTGATGGATAGATTTCATGTTAGAATTTAAGTTTTTGTTTTAGTGAATCCAATACTATTTAAGCTTTGCTTTGGAAATTTACAAAGAAAGCAATTTTTTCTACAAAATATATACAATAGTCTAGTCTGGAAATAAATATTTAAAGTAATGCTAAAATGTGAAATTAAATCAATAAGAGTTTATCCTGAAGTATCATTGATATACATCAAAATTATAAAATTATAGGTATAGTTGAATAAATTGAAGAAAATTTTAAAAGTTACTCGATATCTTTTATTACAATATATTCATAATTAGTACCAATTTGCTATCACTTTTGTAAGTAAAAAATTAGAGGAATGCTATATTTGATTTCTTTACTCATTGTTAAATAATATTACTATTAAAAAGTAATTGCAGGTATAGTTGAATGATTTGCAGGAAATGACTGTATCATATCATCTTGAATTAGCATCCTTATCACCATTAGTAATTCTTCGTGTATTATTTCGATGGAAAGGAAGTGTTTGGAAGTATATCTATAAGGAATTACTAATCTGGACTATATTTTTCTTAGTTATTTCATTCTTTTATCGATCAAACTACTTTCTTAATACTAAGCAAAAAACGTATATATTTTATTTAGATTTATTTATTAATTTTAGTAAATTACTGTTAAATTTTATTTTAAATTCTTTACCTAAAATGAAACAAATCAAAATATGACAAGAAATTTTTGTTAAATTCTTTAACTCATTTTATTGCAGCATTTTCGAAAATTTAGCTCATTATTTCGATACACGATTAGAATACATACCTATCACTTTCATTCTTGGCTTTTTCGTCGATACGATATTATCACGATGGTCTGATATTTTTATAAATATGGGTTATATTGAATCGTCAGTTGTTTTTTTTTTCAAATTTTGAAATTATTTGAGTTTTTATAGGCAAACACTGAAAATAAAACTGACATCTAGTAAAATTTCTGAAATAGAAATTAGTGCAAATATTTTGGTCTATATTGATTATAAAATTCATCAAATAAAATTTTAAGTGTTGTTTGATATTTGCTCTGATGAAAAAATAGTATTATTTTCAGATATGTATTATTTATTGCTAATTATATTCATGGTAAGGATGAAAATACGAAACAATTGCGCCGAACTTTAGCGCGATATTTATGTCTTACACAAATATTTGTGTTCCGTGATATCAGTGCTCAAGTAAAAAAACGTTTCCCGACTACTGATAGCATGATCAATGCTGGTGCATAACTATTATTTCTTTCTTTATTAAGCATTTAACATTGAAGAGCTTTTGAAAAGATATGAGAAAGCAAAGAAATGTTGGTTGTCAAAGAGCTTTAAGTGGAATTTTATATAACAATAGTCTGTTTTTAGAATAATTGCGCCAGTTTTTTATCGTATTTATGAATAATGTGTGCAAATATTTTAAAATACTTTGAAATGATATAATCGTAATAAAAATTATTTTTGCAGGGATTCTTTTAAAAGAAGAAAAGGAGAAATTAGACACAATTAAACTTCAGTATAATAAGTATTGGGTACCAATACGATGGATTCATTCTATAGCGTTGAAAGCGCGAAAAGAGGAAATAATCACTTCGAATTTATTATATTGGAAATTATGCGCTGTAAAATTTTACAAAAAAAATTCTAATTTTTATCTATTAAATGATTTCACTTCCTAATTTCAAATTTTACAGTTTTATTCCATTCAATACTTGAAAAATATTTGAGCAGAATTTCAGGAAGTTGACAAATTTCGTTACAATTTACAACTGTTATACAATTATGATTGGGTACCTATACCACTGGTTTACTCACAGGTATAACTGCTATTAATTTTCGGTTTTCCTGATTCATTATTTGTTTATCTATAAATTTTATGAAAACTATTTAGGACGAAATTTTTCGTTGAAAATAATATACTGTTATTTTTAACTTGGTTTATTGTTATTTATGAACCGCATAGAATAAATTAATTTAAAATAAAGTGATTTTTTTTCAAACCGTTATGATAAAATAAATGAGAGGTGGCATGAAAAGGCCTTTTCTTTCCTATAATTTCCTTACAGACAACATTTCAAGCAATAAATTGTTTCGTGCAAATGTATAATATTAATGAATGGCAATAATTTAGGTAGTATTCCTAGCAGTTTACGTATACTTCTTTGTATGCCTTATCAGTCGACAATTCATCGTTAGTAAAAATAATATCGTTAATGATGTTCGTTTTGCTATTTTAGTACATTTCACTCGTCAAATTGAATTGAATTTTTGAAATTACACTTCAATTTGAAATAATAATTTACGGAATGTCAAAACGTGTTTTTTTTTCAATTATGGTGTTATTTTAAAGTGCTAATATTTCAATTTATGCACAATTGATAATTTTGCTTGCAAATTTGAAAAAAAGAAACACTAATTTCAAACGTAAGAATTAATCGCCAATGTGAATATTTGAAATCGGTCAATATTTTTAACTTCATTTTTAACTATTATCTATTCGAAACATTTTTTCTAATATTTTACTCTATTATTATAATAGTTTATCGGTATCGATTATTTATTGAAATAAATCGAGAACAAGGTTCAAATTCTCTCTTATAGCTTGATTTGATAGTACCGATGGTGACAATGATAGAGTTCGTGTTCTTTACTGGTTGGTTAAAAGTTGCACAGGCATTGCTTAATCCATTCGGTGACGATGATGATGACTTTGAATGCAACTATCTTATCGATAAAAATCTTGCTGTGAGACTTTTATCAGATTCCGAACTTTTGAAAGAAATGGAAAAAAAAAATTTTCATGTAATGCAACATTTTCTCAAAAATAAAGGATCATATATCATCTGTAGTTAATGCGGAATTATTTTCAATCGTAATTTAATTCATTAGATAAATTAGTTTATTTTCATTTAAGACACTCTAACCGTTAATTCATCGGAACAATTTATGTAATGCGACTTTTTCTAAATAATCCAAATAGTAGCAATCTGCTCCCATATAAATTTACTTCCGTTAGATTGATACAATAAAGTTAAAATTTTCTTTTTTATATTGAAGAGTAATTTCAGCATTAAAATGATTATAGTGTGCTTTCTTAGTAAAAAACATCCGATTTTTTCAAGCAAAACACTTTAGACAAGTTTCTGTATTGTTGACAACTATGATCGTGTACCGGAAATACGCCCTGATCTTTTTTGGCGAAGCCACAAAGGATTCTCTGCTTCCACAGATACCACTTTAATTAGATCAACCGCAAATTTCAAGTACGCTTTTTTGATTTATGGAGTGTTCAATACGAATGTTAGCTGCTTACTGCAATCTCGTAAATGCAGTACTTACGCATGAACTCTCTTCAGTTCCATTAAATTTACAACGCATTTGGATGTATTCAAAATCTTTTTTCATCTATTTTATTTCAAGATTAAAGTTAACGATGGAACAAATCGAAATGGTAAATTATCGTTCGCAATCGGTTTCCTTCAATTCTCGCCACAGATTGTCACAAATTTCGCTGTATGGTTATAATCAAGGCGAAGAGAGGTTAGAATAGTTATTCCTATAGATTTCTCAGTGACGATGATAAATTGGAGGAAACGGGTATGAAAATAGAAACATGCAGTTCTTTCATCTCCCAGCAGCTTATTTCATTACTAAAATTAATTAATTTCATGAATATCACAGCTAAAATGCTTAAAGTCTAAATGCAGTAAATTATTCTGTGGTTAATAATATGTGCTTTAAAATTATTTGGAATAATTAATAAGAGCAGGGCATGCAACATTTACAAAAATGTAGTGTTAAAGTAGTATTTAGTAGTTAACATTGCATACAACTGCAGAATAATGAAGCATAATCAAATATCATCAGAATACGACGACTTACAAACCGCTGGTCTGGAAAAAACTATGAATGTGATGGCATCAAACCCCAGTAAGCTATTGGAATATTGTTTTACTATGACGTTGCTTCGCATATATGCCCAAATCTCAGTCAGACTGAGTATAAATCAAAAATAATTTAGTCTACTGTGAAGATATCAGAAATTTAGTGCTTTTTCTTTTAGATCTTTTTGAGGGACCGATCAACAGAACACCGTTACAATTAGTGCAATATAGTACATCGCAAACTAATTACTTTGTACCATCGGATCTCACCATGGACAGCGACAAAAACAATAAAGCAAAAATTGCTCGACTATAAATCTTCAATTCATCCTCGAATATGATCATGGAGGGACAGAATCAAAGCTTAATGGACGTAAATTTTTCTCCAAACATCCAATCACCCATGCTAATTTATCTTCCAAAATGCTTTTCATCTAATATCATTCGTTCAAAACAGACAAATACTTTATTTAATAACTAGTCAACAATATTTGACGTTATGCAAATCTATTATGATTTGCACCAGACTGAATATCACACTTTCAAAGTAATAGAAGTTGATTTTCAAATGAAGAACTGAGCAATTATTAATGGATCAGTACCAATACATTCTTAATGCATTTCCATAAGGATAATTATATGACGAATAATTATCCTTCTGCAAATACAAAAGAAAAAAATGAATCGATGAGGTGATAAACTTAATTAAATGAAGATGGTAAGTAATCGAAAATATTTGTTAGCGCAATGTCATGAAAACGATCAGAAAGAGTAGGATATGCATTAATAATAGCGCGTGCAGCGATGTAAAATAGAGTTGGCGGTTTGATCCAACATCTCTGCAGCTGATTTGTCCGTCTTTCGAATTTTTCATCCGTTGTACCACCAAAAACGTAAATGCAACCTTCCTGCAAATAAATATTTTCTTTTAATGAGCTGAAAAAATAATTTTCGTTTTATATCAAAAAAGGGATAAATTTCCATAACTTTGAAGACATTATTTCTTGATCCATAAATTTTATATTTTTTAGAACAAAATGACTTCACGTAATTTTTAGCACAAGAATTATTGGTCCTACGTGAAGGCATTTTCACGTAGGACCAATAATTTCTTTCATTCCATAAAGCATGAGGATCGAAAAAAAAGTTTTCGATCCTCATGCTTTATGGAATGAAAGAAATCTCCAAAATGTTTAATCTAGACACTCAATAAAAATTAGAACTTCTATGACTCCGAAGACAAATTAGAAGCTACACGAGTTCTTTCTCATGAAGATTATTGAAATAGAAATACTTGCACATACTGGAGTAACAGTAGCTGCGTGGAAACATATCTGCTGATTTAGTTCACCAGACAACAATTTCCAACGCCATTCCTTCAGATCAAGTTGCCAACAATCTTGGAGCAACCTCGGGCGCTGCAAAAATCGCGCATTCAAATTTAATCGTGAATCCCTCCCTTCCCAAAGGAATAGAGACTTCTTCTTCCCCAACGCTCTATCTCATGTTGCAACAAGCTTGCACATATTGCAAAAATCCATGAAATATTTTCGAAAAGCGTCATGTAAGAATATATTATTTGAATATCTATTAGTAGATGTCACATAAAAGAAAAATTAAACAAATTGTTTGAGGACAAAAAAAAATACCAAAACTATCCGATCAATAAAGCGGTGCATTACTGACTTTTCTGTACAACCACCAAGAATGTAAGCATTATTTCCAAATTTTACGCAACCGTAATATAACCGACCCTTAACGATTAACTGCCAATTATGAATAGATAATACTTTACATATTTACACCAACTTCTACTTTGTTTCTTGCAATTTCTTTATACTACTATAGATATAGACTAATAAAATGAAAAATTAATGAGTCTTTAAATTAAAATAAAACATACTGCTGGATACCCGTGGTTGGTGTCAGGTAAGGTTATTTGGGTGCGAAAATTTTTTTCGGATATATTGAATACCAATAGCTAAAAATCGAAACATATATAAATATAACATAAGATTAGCATTTGATAGAATACCTGAGTTTTTTAAGATGTCATTAAATGTTTCATTTACTTGGTTTCTCTTAAAATTAAAGCAAATTAAATCTAAAAAGTTTTAGATAGAATCACTTCGTATTGAAATACTTGAAAAATACTTCATACTTGTAGCATATATTTTCAACGCACAAAATGCCTTATTTTTTTGTAACCGATCATCTGCAGTAAAAGCGAACCTCTGTAAGTGGTGAAGTCCATTCCGGAGTACCACCTCCTATCAGTATTATTTCATCGTTAATAACTACAGCTTCGTGTCTGTAACGACCGTTGATACCTGATCCATTCTAAAAAATTATTTGGATTCTTCCAAATAACTTTTAATTGCTCAAATCAAAAAAAAAAACACGCGAGAAATTGGTACCGAAGAAGAAACAAAAAAATTATAATTACATGAAGAAGTGTCCATTTCCAGCGAATTGGTTCTCGTCGACCTGCATAATCTTTGTTACCACTGAATTCAGGTTCTAAGCTACGAACTTCTAAATTATATTCCCAGCCAGTAGTTCCACCAAACACATAGAATTTTCCATTATTATGTACAAGACACTGAAAAGGAATGGCTCGAAAAACAATGATAGTAATTTTTTAGTAGTAACCAAAAATGACATAAAGGGAAATCTGAAGATTCAAAAAAAATGAATAAGATGTTAATAAATGCAATTTCCAACAAGCCAGGTTAGACCAGTAATAGATCTCCTGAGAACTGAAAAAGTGTCATGTTTTTCAAAGAAATTTTCGAAAACCTAATAGTTATTCATCGGGATTCGTTTGTTTCTCTCTCCTTCATTTATTTTGAGTCTTAATGTTCCACTATTAAGAACCAAAGTAGTTAATCATATCTTTTACAACTAATAACTGACACTTACTGAACCATATTGCTTAATGGGTACATCACCAATGGTTTTCAATTCTTTCCAAATAAAAGTTTCATCCTTTACGCGCTTAAGTACGTTGACTGAATTAGAAGCTGTTGTACCGAATGGGACTGCGGTTCCACCAAACATATAAAATTCAGATAAAATCGGTTCACCGAAAAAACAACCTAAAGGATATAGGAAATGCGAATGAATAAAGAAAATTTTTTAACCCCAATACTGTAATATGATTTATAAAATACTTTTCACAGAGAACGATATTTCAGAGAATGGTAACAAAAAATGACACAAATGAAATAACAAATATCTGGTGAATAGATATGATAAGAAGAACCCTAAAATTACTTGCAAATGATGCCAATTCTTCTGGAAAATCTTTTTCCGGTATGGACATCAGTTCCCAGGTATCAGTCAGAACATTGAAACGCCAAACTTCCTAAACTGTATTCCAGAAAATTTATGGGTAATATAACAAATTATAAGGAATAATTACAAAACAATGAACATATGATGCGCTCATTCGATCAAAATATGGCGATGTTCAAACTGTTACATTAATTCATTACTTTCAATTTACTCTTTTCTTGGTTTTAAAATATCGCAATTAATAAATTTTCCTACTTCATTTGTTACGATAATCGATATCAGTCAAAGTCTTTAACGCCATATTTAAAATGCTATCGAAAATGAATCAGACTAAAAGCCATGTCAGATGTTCATCCAGATCGATATTATTTTCATTCTGACCAGTTTTCGATACGGCATAATATGCATTATCTTTCTAGAAATTACTTTCTAGAAAGATAATGCATTATGCAGTATCGAAAGCTATATAGGAACTGATAACTGCCCATTACTAGCAGAAATACAAATTCTTATGTTATGAATCCCAACTCCCCTCACGATTATCAAAAGAATTTTGTGAAGTCATTTCCTTATAGTTCCATCTGTAGACCTCTTAATTTGTAGCTTTATATGTGACAGACCCCTGCAAGCACAGATTCTCGTGAAGGTGA
>UPTC01000170.1:1589-25116 GCA_900537255.1 Acanthocheilonema viteae | reverse complement strand
ACATAAACATAATTCCGATCACAAGCCATGCGCATTCCACTTCGCTCCGTTAATACTAAAAAAAGAGAAAACATTAAGTTAACACAAAAAAAAAGTTAAAAAATTCAGAATCCAAAAAGAATTTTAAAAAAAATTTGTTCCTATGTAAAGCGGTAATATCCCTCAATTTATCAGATAAAGTGAATGGAGAAAGTTGCATTGGAAAGTTCTCGCTGAATTTACATATCAAATAAAGAGAGCTCGAAATTTTCTACAATACATTTTTTTTTAAAAACGCGACATAAGTGATTATAAAGAATAATAACGTCAAAGTTTACATATTTCTCTCGAAGGACCACCATTATCTTGCCTGCGCCTGTTGATCTGTTGCTTAATAACTTCAAATTTTGTAGATGCATGGGTAGTGTCCTGCGATCCTACCATTGGAGCTTGAAATGAAAAAGTTAGCAAAATTCTAATTCCATAATCTTTTATTAAAAAATTGCATAGATGTCTACAGTGTAATCCCAATTTAGGACAGCATCGCATGCGCAATTTTATTTCAACCGCATATATAAACTATTTGATTATACCTTTATTCAAATTTTTATGTATGTTTACAGAAGATCACAGAAGCAATTTCCCACAAAACCAATAAAAGAAAAGAGTGCAATTCTGTTTAGAAATTTGATTTTTATATCTAATTTCTATCCTTTAGGTAGTGCATAGTATTTAAATTAAAGCAATTTTGGAAATTTTGACTAAGTGAACCCCAACTACATCAGACAACCACCTTCTGCAATGAATGCACCATAAAATATAACAAAAAATACACTAAAATAATTTGAACTCTTGGTCTGAGACGAATTGAAAACTTTGATCCTACTCAGACATTCCACACTTACCATCAACCCCCCTATGCTTTCTCGTACGACGCAGTAATTAATCTTCCGAGAAAATGCTAAAATGATGGGGTACGCAATTGCTGGCCTGAATTCCGGATTCCGATAAATGATGCCACTCCAGCACTGACTGATAACCCAGGGCAGTGCATTCACCAATTGTAGCACTAATTAGTTGTTAATTGTCGAAAAATGTTTATTTCTAATCATTTCTTTTATTCAAGTCAAAATTGAACTATTCATGGTAGTTGAATAATTTTATTCTTACACCTTTATTCAAATTCTTACATATGTTTATAGAAGCCTTTACATGATTGTGATTAAAAATTAAGATGAAGTATTTTATTAGGGCAACTCAAAGAATACAAATTCCACAAATGAGATTTCCTAACAGTTTACTGCAATTTCTCTTCATCGTTGATTCTCAGAATGAATGCAGGTCTTCGATTCAACATGCTTCTTTTAGGACAGAGATTGTCGTCCAAAAATTATTATCTTATTGTTAGCTGGCATGTCATGTACTTTTCGCATGTACAATCCACTAGCACCTCCTTTCTACAAAAAACGAGGATTACCTTTCAAAATTTTTTATTCAATCCTGAGGTTATCCCAGCACGAATACAAATGAATTCATCAAGAATAATTGCACTTAAACCATGGTGAATTTCTGCAATTATTCTTTTAAATCTAAGAAAATGATATTGGATTCAATATTACTGCTAATTTCAACTCTTAAAAAATCAAAAGATAAAGATGATATGCTGTTACCAGCAAAAAATAATTCTCTTAATTTCGCCTCCTATCCACGAAAAGAATGATATCCTTCTCGTTATCAATTAATTAAATATAAGAAATCAAAAAATTTAGAGATAGCGATAATTTACAGCCACCAATTTACAAAAATTAACTGAGTAGAAAGACCTCTTTCAAAACATTTATGTCACGTAAACCCCACTCAGGATTGGTGGAACGAAGTGATCGATGGAAATCAGTGTTGCTTTGTGGCGTTATTTGACCATTTACTGCATACGGACCATATGTAATCAATAAACCATGTTTACTAGACAACAATGATCCAGCATTCTATAATTATTATTCTTTAGTCAAAATAATACACTTATTTCTTTTGAAAAGAAATAAAATGAAAATCTCCCATTGTGACGGTATAATGATATAAATCAAGGCTCATGTAAAGTAGATGACAGGAAATTTATACTTACCTTAAATAGTGCATCAACAGCGGCATCTGAACTGATGTGTATCATATTGATTGATAATAAATAATCAATGTGTTTCGGCTGAAACTCATTCGGCAAATTCCAACTGCTAATATCTTTCCGAACATCAATTTTCAAAGCCTGTTTAACGTTGCATAACTAAAAGAAATAATTTTCAAATATATTAAATATTGAAATCGTAAGTTGCTTCCAGTCATACAGTAGTAGTAGTAGTAGAAATTAAAGCAGATGCTTACTAGAGTGAAACGTAGCATAAAAATTTATTTCCAATAGAACGCCAAAACTCACATGGATGATGTATTTAACGAGAAAACCTTCAACAACGAAATCAATAAATATTGACAAACTTCTATCGGCTACATATCATTTCATATTCATGCTATTTACGTATTGAAAATAATTTGAAGCAATTTCATACTGTATTAAAAATTAATTTTGAAAAAAAAATAAACCTGAAGAAACCTTGAAATGATCGATGTAGAGATTTATGGATTTTACATTACAATCATCCATATCAGAAGGTTGGAATAAGACGTTTGGAAAATGTGGTGCAAAATGACAAACATGCTGGCCACTACCGGATGCAATTTCTAGCAACTAGAAGTAGAAGCTTTTCAAAGATAACAAATTTAACTGATTTAAATTATCCTACGTATCGAAAAATTGCCGGAAAACAAGTCATTGGAATTTTTTTTGAATTCCATTCAACTTTAATAATTGAATTTAATCAGTCAGAAAAAGTTAGCAAAAAAAGATGGAATAATAAATACACACAGTACGTGGTTCATTGTCGATATAATGTTTGAGAATATCCAATATTGGCTGCTTGTTACGTTCCGCAGCCGGTGCGCATAACATTGAAAAAGTACGTTTTATGCAGTCAACACATGTATATAACGCAATCCTAATGAAGCACAAATTGATTAGTGTGAATGATTCACATTTTAATCAATTAAAATTAATTAATTTTAATTAATACTAATGATTAACTTTAATTAATCATATTTTAATTAAAACATAGGGGATTTGTTTAAAAACGTCTAACACTTATATTAATATAAGTACAAAAATCTACATATATTCTAATTAACAGCATACTTGATAGAGGTTTACAAAGCTTATTTTGGGATAACAGCAACTCATCTTTAAACATGCAGTATCATGAATTAGAAACAAACTAAATTACAACAGATAGAAAAACATGCCGAGTTATTCATACATTATCATTTCGATTTGATTACAGACCGCTATAATTATTATAGCTTCTTTTAAGTGGTCAATGTAATTAATAAACATTGGCTGGACTCATAAACCAAAGATTTTTGAATTTTTTCTTTATGGTTTCTTATAGTTCTCATTAATGAGAAAAAGTATAACATAATGCACTAAAAAAAATTCCGATGCAAAAATAATTAGGTCTGAAATTCGCAATTATCGATAAATTTCTGCTTATGCAAAACTGAATTACTGATTGTAATATGTTAAGCAAAGGCTGAATTAAACTGAATGGCATCGCATCATTAATTCGAAATCACCGATTGCAAATTTTAATGTAATGTGGTAAGATCTAACATGATTAAATCCTTGAATTTTCAATAACGGATTTTGAACTTTTGAAAAAAGAATTGTAGTCTAACATTATTGAAACTTTTAAATCCTCAAAACTATGGATTATATATACATATATAATTCCTTTAAGACTATGGCCATTTCTTTGTTTTCTTACCCCTCAAAAGATTAAATCTTTCTGGTTAACATTTCCTTTTCTTTTCTTAACGGCCTATTTTCTTAACCTTCCTGCAAATCTCTAACTAATTATTTTCATTTATTGTTATCGATTATTTCGCATTCTACTGCAGTTTTTTTCTCACTTAGACTGAATCAATATTCCACAGTTACTTAATAATATCAACAGAACTAGTATCTAAGTACAACATCATTGCCCAAACAATGAGATGGGATATAATATTTCACAAATTAAAAAGCCAAGAGTTTACAGCTTCTGCATTACTCGTTGGCTTTGGTTGTCAATGAGTTAAATTGTGGTAAACACGTACGTGAGCATTAAAGAAAGAGCCAATGTTTCTAGAGGGCTTGCACATGCACGCATATGTACTCCACAAACGTAAAGTATGCGTTTAACCACAGAAACAAATTGGAAAACAAATCAAGCGCAAGATCACAATATTTCCAGGGCCGCATTTTATGATCCCTACAAGGTTTCAACAGTATGTTTGAAGAATTGCGAAGGAGTTCACCGTAGAATTGGCGCCTTAAAAATCGTCGAGAAATTGGCTTCGAGTGAAGGCTGACCGAATGATCAGCGCCTCAATGGGTAACTTGTTCCCGTCAAGATTACTTGAATTTTTGTAGCTATTTTTTGTACGCGCCATTTTTAACTTTTCGTTGAATTTCGATTTTAGGCTTCAGTGTAATTCGTGTCTTGTTTTTAAATTCCGATTTGCATGTTTGTCTGTTAGCTACGGATTTTCTGCATGAGGAAGTTTTATTATGATCAATTTTTCACCTATTTGTTTGCGGGCTTATTCACCTATTTTTCTGCAAATATGCAGTGAAGCTGTTTATAAGACGAAGAGATGCTAGAAGCTGAGATTGTTATTTTAAATTCATTCATAATGCAGTAAAAGATATATACCCGTTTGCAGATGAAGCATCTAATAAGATTGGCCAACAGTCATCAAATGGAATGCAAAGCTCGCAGAAAGCGAGTGATAGCACGAAAACTATCGATACAAGTGTTTATGTTCCACAAGAAAATGTCGAGGTAGCAATATTTTCAGACAGTTTAAGATTTGTCACGACAGTGATCTCACTTTCTAAGTGTAGGGAATAAAATAAAAAAATTGTCTATTTCTAGCTTGCGGAATAATTGGGCTTTATTTATCGGAATAAGTGATTGGTCGGAAAAGTTTATTAGGCAAATATTGGAGTTATCTGTATTCTGTATTTAGTTTGTACTTTTGTTCAGCAATAACAGTTATCATTAAATTACAGAGAATTTCATGTTCTAACATGCGGCTGCCTTCTTCAGGTTGAAGAAACGGAATTAATTGAGGAAAGCACGGTTGGACAAGTGATTGTTGGAGACGATCAGGAATATTATTTAATTTTAAGCCTAAATGGACCTGATATTGGTGCGGTATTCGGATTTTTTTCTACTTGTGATAAAAAATTGCAGAAAATTTTCATTCTATGAATAAAAAGATGCTATTTCAGATGTCGGAAAAGTAGATAACGTTCAAATCTTGAGAAACGATGATGGTACAGAGACGGTACTACTGGAAATAGATGAGCTAAATGAATCAGAGTTTCCATCTTCTCACTACAGTAAACGTAATTTTCGAATTTTTAAAATTAATTTGATTTATAATTTAATTTTCTTATTTCGAGCCATTTTATTGTGTTTTATACCCATTATGAGTAAAAAAAATCTCTTGTTGCTCTAGAATTTCTAAGTTATTTAGATGTGGAATGTCTTAGTTTCGTTCCTACATTGCTGTTTTAATTATGGTTTTTTTGGAGGATGGTTACAAGATATTTCTAAATCATCAAATTTTCAGTGGAAATTTCTCAGGTAGAGCTAGTCTAGATTAGTGACATATCAGTTAGCAGATAAATAATAAAAATATTTTGATGTCATAATCAGTTGTACGAGGTTTTTGAGCCATAATAATTATAGTGACACAATCTTCAAAAGTTTTTTCTCTTTTTTGCAGAAAATGATTCTTATCACGGTATGGAAATCGTAGATATCGATAAGCATGGTAAAATTATGCAACAGCTGTTCGGCAACTCGGCTGGCTATGATCCATATCAACTGGGAAGATATAGAAGGTTTTTTTTTTTTTTTCAAGTTTATACATTGTTTTTTTTTGGTTTATCAGTTTCCGGTGTTCATTGGAGTTTATTATATGGCATTGCTGATTGCTCTAACTAATGTTCCGAGTATTATAAGTTGCTGACACATCTCGAAACTAACTACCTGTTTCTACATAGCTTTATTGCTTTTATAGAATTAGTTTTGACATGCTTACCCCTTTGAGCTTCTCTTTATGTTGAGCGAAATGGGAGCGAAAGCATCAATCGTTATCAATTTATAGAAACCGTGTGTATGGTACTTATTCTTGTCCGGAATGCGATCAAACTTTCATTAATACTGCTAGGCTGGAAAGACATTTAGCAGTTCATCAGGTTCTTTCTCAACAACTTTTTCGAAGTATTCTGAAAAATAATCTACCAATTAATGCGGAATTTTTCATAAAGTACTCAGAATGAGTGACTGGGTTGAATGAAGGAAGGGAGAGTTTAACACATTTAACGACGGCACATAATTTGGCAAAAAAGTGTAAAATTTTTAACCTTTAAATTTACAGTTATACAGAAACTGTTTGACTTCTTGTTCCTTAATGTTTAAAATTTATTAATGTATGTTAACAAAAATATAAAATTTGCCATATATTTTTGATTCAAAATAGATTTCTGGTTCATTCCAATGTCCACTGTGTCAAAAAGTCTACAAATATGAATATAATCTGTTTTATCATTGGCGTCGAACATGTCATGAATTAAGCGAGTTGATACCGGCTGAAAGAAGAAGGGTTTGTTTACAATTTACGGCTTAAAATTCACTTTGTTGGTTTTGTTAATTCTCCATTTATTCATGATTTGTTTCCCTTATATTTACAGGTTTTCGAAACATCTTTCAGACAATGGATGTTAACGTTTTACGATCAATGGTATTAAAATTTGCACGAAAAAAAGCAGACGAAGCACCACCTCCTGTGATGAAAATAGGTATTAATCCGAACTTACTGTTCAAATCGAATACATTTGGTCTCATTGATATGCAAGCTCCTCTAAGTAAGCTTTTTTTTCACTTAAAACATTCTTTTAAAAACACATTGAACTTATTCACATCACAGTGCTATAATATAATGTTTTTGCAACGCACTGAATATTTTGTTAACGTTCGACTCTTCTGTACAAACCAAAAAAAAGCTTGAAGTCGTCGGTAGATGTTTTATTCCTTTACAGTTCTATTTTTTTGTATCTCTTATTTCAGATACTCAAAACAGTGTATATGCGGGTGTTCCATGCAAGCAGTGTGGTGTGAAAATATCCAGTTCTGTGATTCAATGGCATATTGCCATGCATCGAGGTATTATTCCTGTAGATGCTCGAAGCGGCAGTGGTGAACATTTTTGCAGCCTCTGCGGACAAATATTTCGTCAACATTATAGTTTAATCAAACACTGGCGAAGCAATTGTAACGAAATACAAGTCAGCAAAATACACAGTTTTATGTTTTTGCATAAAAATTCTATTTACTCTTATTGAAATTTTACTTCTTTGTTTTTGTCAAGTACCAGTCATTTACTTAGGCACGCCTTTCTGATACTCGAGATTTATCTATGGATGACGAAACGCTGAAGGATATGGTAGCAGATATAATGCGCGAATTAGGTGAAGAATATTCTCAGCGATTTGGTGGGAGTAAGTTTTGCAGTTCTTTTTATACAGAGAGAAAAAAGCTGACGAAACACTAAAAATTGGAGCGACTATTTCATGTTCTGGCGTTGTCGACAACTTAGTAAGAAATGATGGGATTTGAAATATTAAACTTTACTTCTCATTTTAATACACTGTAGTTAATTAGCCTGCTAAAGCAACAGAATGAGGTGATATTTTCCTCAGTTCAGACTGAAAAAGACCAATTAATAGAGGAGCATTATGAAGTAGGATCTAGCCAAGTCCTTAAAATATGTTTGCAAACCTATTTTAAGAATGCTAGTCTTTTCACTATGATCAATATCTCACACTACTTCCATTCTATAAAAACTGTATGAAATCTTATCAGTTTTGGCATATCGACTTGCTTTATTTCTTTTGTGTGTTAACTCTGTTAATTTTTTATATCAAGTTATTAAATCTTGAAATTTGTCAAATTAACATTTTAGTTTCACAAGAAGGTGATGGAGACATGATATCATCTCAAGATCTGTTTCTTTCCACAAATAAGGATAAGATATGTTTTTTTTTTCGATTTTAAATGTTATTTGTTTTATCGCAATTTGTATATTTGATGCAAAATTTGCTTTTGTTGTGAAATTACACTGATACCATTGTTGTCATGAAGCTACTCCACACTATCTTAAAAATTAAACAGTATTAGTGTTTGAATATAGAATGTTTTAGGACTTATCAGCAGCTGATTATCAACAAGGACTTAGTGGTCGTTTCTCATCTCATGAAATGTTAACACATTTGGATGCCGGTGATGAATCCGAGATAGTTGACACAGAGGGACACAGTGTTTCATGGAGTTTTTTAGACCAGGTTTTTTTGAATTTGCATTAATTCATATTATTTATTTACTTATGAGTTGTTTTAATTCCTTATTTTCTTTTCATTATGATATATAGTTGCAGGTGACTGGAGAAGCTGCAGGTTCTAATGAACCAAATCCAGTGCGTACAAAATGGTCCTCTACTCATGGTATGGTGCAATGTTCAGTATGCTCCCGTACTTTTGTTAATATGACAAGGTAAATGTAAGACTAGATTTATTTTATTTTAGCAGTGTTGAATCTTATCTAAACACACAGGAGTTATATACACATTAGATCGAGTTGAACAAATAATATATTGCAGATTAGAGAGGCATATTGCTGGTTTCCATGCCACTACTGGATCACATCCATGCGTGCTTTGTGGTAACCGCTTCAAATATGATTATAATCTTCTTTCACATTATCGTCGTTCTTGTCCATATACAAAGTTATATATTGATTCAGAGAAAAGGGAACAGGTAAAACATGACTGACATATCTTTAT
Organism: Acanthocheilonema viteae; assembly: GCA_900537255.1. Taxonomy (NCBI): domain Eukaryota; kingdom Metazoa; phylum Nematoda; class Chromadorea; order Rhabditida; family Onchocercidae; genus Acanthocheilonema; species Acanthocheilonema viteae. The sequence goes on along the minus strand of UPTC01000170.1, from coordinate 16,143 downwards.
TAATATTTCTTATAACTTGCATACTGAGCTTTTCATTTGAACAAGATTTAAATATTTTTGAATTTTATGTAAATAGAAGTTAAAATTGTCTTATCGGTCAACTGGAATTGAGTTTTATCCAATTTATCCGTTTTATCCAGTTTTTAATGTTGATTTTACTTCATAGTTATAATCTACTTCGTTGCACTTCTTCCATCACTATTTTTTGCATAAATGTTATTGAGCGGATGATATTGAACTTAAACATTAAACTAGATGGATAATACTGGTAACTAGTGAATATATGATATAGGGCTTTGTTATTTTTTTGTTCATTATGTAAGGAAATGTTAGATTTTTTCAGATATCATTGTGTCAGTTTCACATTAAATTTTTTAGTTTGATGCTCTTGCATTGCGTCGCGCAGTGAGAGCACTGGCACAGAGAAATATACAGCTGTCTTCAGCGCAGAAAAAAATGGTTGCTAATAAACGTGAAGTTTCGGATAATTCAGTAGTATCTGTTCCTCATTTTCGCACAAGACCACCGTTTGAACTAATGGTTATGCGGCCGGATCTGCCGAACGGAAAATCGTGTCCTGTTTGTGGTTGGTGCACATTTTTTTAATGGAAATATTGTTCGTTAGAAATTGCCTTTTTGTCGTATCATATTCACTAGATTTATTTGACAGGGTTGTGGCTACTGTCAGCTATCAATCTGCTTTTCAAAGTACTGTTAAGTTAACTGTAAACACGTAATTCTGTGCAGATTTCCCTGTGTTTATATACTTAATTTTATTCCATTTACAATTATCATTTGTGTTCCTTCATCTTCATTGTTAAAGGAGTGATATTTTACGGTGAACGCGCCGTCGAGCATCATGTAAAAGCTGTTCATCCCTCAGAAGTGCGTCATTACTTCCTAAATGATACAAGGAAAGCTGTAGCTACCCGACAATGGTGTACAGGTTTATTATCTTAACACATTCTTAAGCGATATTTATAGTAAAACATTATCATTGAATATCGGTCATTTCAGTTTTCAGATCATACTAATAAAAACATTAAATTTTTAGAAACAGCAGACAAGTCGGGAAATCAAACAAATGATATTGATAACGTTGAACCTCCTCCGACACTTGCGCCCGAAGTACCTATTCCAGAGGTAATTTCTTCCACTTTCTTTGTTGGAAGTAAAATCTTTAGTAAACATTTTTTTATATTCACCAGTATCATACCTTTCATCCTGCAAAAATATCGCTGCTGTTTGTTTTTGAAACCATTAATGATATTGAAAAAATGACAGATGCTATTTTTCTAATTCGTTGGCGGTGACTATCAGTGTTTAGTGGAAAATTAGTTTATTTTTCTTGGCATTGAAAGATTTTCCTGTCCATATAGTGTCATAGTTGATGCTCCATAAGAGGTCATTATAAGGAAGTGATACCTGTTCAAGTTGTATTTCGAAATGATGTATATTTCATTTTTTGGAATGACTACCGTCATTGATAGCAGGTCAGGAATAATTGGTTAGACGAAATAGTTGTAATCGTTTCATATGAAGTTCACTGATCAAAATTGATACAGTAATAATAAAGTGGTGTTGAAATGAAATGCAAAATCTCAATCAAAATCTTTCAAGTTACATTTTGATCACTCGTTGTTTCTACTTTTTGAGATTCCTCATGTCACAGTTTCTGAGATTTGGGGTTTTTTTCTTTAACTCTTTCAAATATTTTAGTCAATGACAACAACGGAGTCTGTCGTTCGTCGCGTTTGTCGTATTGATGAGGATGCTGATGGGAATCAGATATTCATTGATGAAAACGGAGAAGTTGTATGGAGTATTGTTTGTTCTGCTAATTTTTTTCGATCAAGATGATAGTTTAGAATGATATTGCCATTGTTGTGATATAATCACACACACACACACACACACACACACACAGCCTCAAGCTGAAGTTCCCTCGTTTTCACATATTCTTTTCTATCTTTATCGTCTCCTTCGCTTGGAGGACCACGAAGACATGCTAAACATAGGCCTACAATTTCTGCTTTCCATCTTTACAAAGTTGTGGAAACCCTTTTTTGAAATCTTCTGAACATCCCTTCGCTTTTCATTAAATCGATCCAGTCACCTTATGAATGAGTGGAATAGTTATGTCCGAGGTATACTTAATAGCTGAGAAAACAATTCTACAAATTAGTTGAAAAGATTGAATGATTCAAAAGGCCGGGAACTATATTGTGAATTTTTTTTTGGGATTGACACAGACTAATTGCTGTTCATGTTCGTAATGCATTTATATAATTTGCACTAGTTGCACCATATTATTAGCAGTGAAATAATTTGCCCATTTTGATAACTTATTAGACACGATTGCTATTATCGTGCACAACATAATTTTTGGTTAACGTTTGATCGCTTTTTACGTTATATATTTGAAGATCGAGTTAGGAGAAGATGAGGAGCTGCAAATTCAATTTGATGATATCGAGAGCGTTCAGCATCTGTTTGAAACTGGTCAACTTACTGTGGCGAATGATGATCAGACAATTATTTTGGAAGGAAATTTAAGTGTGAGTTTCCACATCTAGGTAGAATTTTTATCTAAATATGACGAACGAATATGAAAGTTTGGTCTTCTTCTTTGTTTACCCATTATTTTCTTTAGAATTCTTTCCCATCCATTTGGAAATTTATTTGTAGTTGTGGATAATATAGAATTATGCTTTTCATGGTTTTGCTTAATTATTATATCTTTGTGATGGAATGGAATTTTTAATTGGCTTTTCATGCAGGATTCGAAATATTGCTATAATATAAACTACGGTGACAATAACAGCTCGATTTTGTCGACTGGTGGAGCACGTTTTGTGGAAGATGAAAAAGAAATAACTGATGGTGATAACAAAGGAGCACGAAAACAGGAGTTTGAAGGAAATCCACAACATTATGGTTAGTATGACTGTAAAGCATTCATATGACTCTGTAGTCAATTATAGAAAATTATTAGTTTTACTAATGGAAATTTAGAAACTATGTTTTAAACTCTGAAGAAAAAGTAGGTGCAGATCGGAATGTATCACACGTTCATGCGATCGTAAATTCTTGAGAACTAATACAACCATATATCTTAAGATGCGGATATACACTGAATATATCGAATGCGCAAAGCGTACTCCAATCTAATTTCATAACTGATTAATATAAGCTAGTACGGATCTATGATTTTGCTCATTCAAACTTCTTCGACCTACCACTACATGATATATTTTTGCTTCAAAAAAGTATATATCTTTCATTGCTCCATTTCCGTTATCTGCTATGCTCTGCTAGTTTTCCTACGTTTTATTATGATAATTGCAGATTTCAGTACAACGGAATCAGTAAAATCGGACCCGAGCTGAAATGCAGGACAAAAAAAATATCTAAAAATGTTGTTTTATTATCTGTAAGGGTATGTTTGTTTTAATTTACTAGTTTGCTTAATTTTCTGACATTGTTTATATGTCGTCGTAATCTAATGCGAAGTAGTTTAACAGGCGAAAGAATAATACCAATTAGGGCAAGTTTGTCACTTTTAAATATAATAAAGATTACGTCGCAAAGGGTGCAGCATTTTCTATTTTTCAAAATTATCTTAATATTATTTGTTTATTTTTAGCCTCACTTTTTTATTTTATTACTGTTTCAGGATTGGAAAAAAACATAGGGAAGGTTTTGGAAAAAATCACACGCAATGAATTGACTATTCTAAGAAAGTTTGTGAATATTGATTATTCCACGGAAGTTTGTAAATTTTGCTAAATGTACATATTTATGACAAAAACAGTAAACAATTTTCCATACATATAGCAGTTCAGACTACATCTTTATCACTGCATTTATTATGAGGAAACATGAAGAATGGATCACATACTAAGAATATTTTCCAAATCATGGATGAATTTCATCTGATTCGTGGCAGTGCTTTTTTCTTTTATTTTTGCAAACGATCTTTTTTACGTTCGATAATTTTATTTTGGTCTATTTTATATGCTTCTTAACTTTTCAATGAAAAACGAAGTTTTCTAAATTTTCATTAGTTTGGTAAATAGTCCATATATTGTTGATTACAATTATTATACATAAACGTGTTTTCGAAATTTTTAACGAAAGATTAAATAATTATAAAATGTGTATTAAGGTTTTATTGATTTTATTTTGCCATTTTTCTGTGATATGAAAAATTGCTTCATTGTCCACAATTTCATGCTATAAAATGATTTATGATTAGTATTTTGAAAAAGTGTGCCTATGACAAGTCAATTTATGAATCAGTTTGTGTGATTATCATAATTATTTATTTCCTTGTGAATTCATAAATTTTTCATTATCGAATTCTATGTTTTTTGAATCAAATTTGTTGCGTGATGCAACATATGCTGCAATATCACGATCTAGATTACTTTACTTAAATACCGTATTAACAGGGGACAAAGAGCCAGAGATTGCGAACGTCTGGATACGAGGAATGTACATGATTATTATTATTTATTGGGAATTGTTGTTATGTATGGGATAAAAATGCAAGGAGATGGGATGTTGAGCTTTTTAAGGTCTAAACTTTGTCGAAGTTTTTTGAGTACTCAACTGTCAACCTTGTATATAATGTGTTAAGAGAAAACATGCCAATAATATTAATTATTTTCATTGTATGGGGAGCTTGTCACGTATACTGGTACTTCAAAATTATTGAGTTTCGTTAATATGAAAGTGGCCCCGAATGAAGACAGCGACGATGATCAAATATTGGTAGCATTCCGGAAATCGGACCACTCGGAAAATGAAGCACCGTCGTCATCATCACTGTCAGTGTTGAATGCACAGCATGAATTACCTCTTGCGCGGGTTAAGACGATTATGCAAAGTGGTGGTGAGCAAGTGCCGATCTCCAGTGAAGGCTTATTTGCTATGACCAAGGCTGCAGTAAGCAATATTGTACTAAAGTTTTAGCAGTTATAAACACTTTTGTTTCAAAAAGATTTACTGTTGGAATGGCAAATTGGGATATAAAGGATCATTGTTTACTTTGATGTCAATTCCTTTGTGGGAGCTGGAATTTAGGCCTTTTTTGTGAAGTATTTTGCTGTTCTATTTAATAACAAACCATGATAAATTGAAATACAATTACAAGGTGATAAGGGTGTTATTTATAGCTGTTGAATAATATAATATTAAACGAATAGCACTGAGGTATTGGCTTAATGCTATTCGTTTAACTTTATTTTTAATAGTAATTTTCCATTGAACTAAGCTGTATGTAATTTGACCTTCGTCGTTTCAAAGTACAAATAGAATTAGTATTTGTGCAAAATTATTGATTTCCTTAAAATCATTTTGTTTAAAGGAACTTTTTATATGCAAATTAGCAAAAGAATCATATGAATCAAATGGCAAACCAAAATGTATCGAATATTCCCATTTGGCGGATTATATTCAAGACAATGATAAACTTGAATTCTTGCATGGTTTGCTATAAATTTGGAATTTGATATTTATAAATTTGATATATAAATTTGATATTTCATTGTTTTTACAAAATTCATCAAGGTATATGGAAAGCAGCAAAAGGATAGGGAGTAGTTTCATTCTCCACATAAAAAAAAGTAGAGTATTCAACTCTACTTTTTTTTATGTGGAGAATTGTTCTCTCGCTGAATGGAGCAGTATATTCATTGTAATGAAGTTCCACTATTAGATGTTGAGTAATTGATTAATTGATAATTTTTAGAAATGGTACCTCACATGGTGCGTCTCGCCGATGTGATGCATTTAGTGCAGCCATCTATATCATAAACAACTGGATGAAATGATATCATAGGTTGGTGCTATTCTGTTGTATTGAATGGTACTTCTTGTTAAGCATGTTTCGAAATACGACAAAATTATTGCAGAATAATCAAATTTTTGATTTGCCCATATGTTTGTATTTAGCTTTAATTGTGTCTTGCTGCATTTTTAAATTTAGAGGAATAATGCGGATTTTAAAAATTTGTAAGTTGATTAGCATGAAAAGTAATTTTTTATAGTTTAGAATGACAAAGTATTTGTCTTCTTTATTTTCAACGATTCTGACTGACCGAAAATGAATGTGATCTTTGGTCGTCTGATTTCGAGAATAAAAAATGTTGGCAATTTTGCAGTCCAAAATTAGCCTCAATCAAGTCAGTTCTGGCAGTCATCTATTTCTTCCAGCAAAATTACAGCCATATTTTCTTGTTTCCAGTCATATACCAAACAAGCATGGTTTCCGTCAATGGCCAACTTTTTCATTTACAAATCCTCAATGCCGCTGTGCAATATGGTGATAGCATAGCATTGGTATGTCTTACTCATGTGTTTAATCTGCTCTAGAAATTGCTAAAATGTGCCAATGACATAATATTTATATGGTGTATTTCGAAGTTAAACTTGTATGTGAACTGCATGTGTTTTTGAATTTTGTATAAAGTTCGGAAAAAATTCGTGGCACTGCAAAATTTATAAAACATTTCAAAAGATTCCTACATTTAAGTCTAAACTGGATATGGCATAAATTTTTATTACATGTAGGATGTATGAGAGCTAACGCTTCTCTTTATGTCAAACCTCTAATGCTGACAAATAGGAGTCAAGTAATTGATAATTAATACTTGAAAAGATAAAAAATATTGGTAATATATGGAAATTTTTTCTAAGTATGAGAATAAACTCTTACAGACAGATGAACATATCGGTGAAAATCTAACTTTCAATCAGCTTCGGAATAAGTCTTACAGTTTTGCTAATGCTCTTAAACTATTGGATGCTAAAAAGGGCGATATTGTGGTTGTTTGCCTGAAAAACTGTTATCAGTATGCTGTCATCTTCCTGGGTAGTGCGCTAATTGGATGCTCCATATCGGGTATCCATCCAGAATCTACCCAACGTAATGTTTTTGAAATATGCAGACTCCTAGATTGATGGATACTTCGGGATAGCATTGTTTTCGACAATTTCTGTTCCGCTAGATCTCTTAGTTTCCTAGAATATAATTTAAGCCAATCAAATTTTGCAGACAGTGCAAAATAAAAACGTTAATTTTCGTTGCATAATTAATAAGCTAAGGGATTGAAACAGGCAGTACTTCTTTATTTCAAATTTTTTCTGAAAAAAAAATTATACTTTTTCTCACCTACGAATAATACTGATTAGCATGAGAATCGGGGATAACATCTGATTAGATTTTTCATTAAAATCTAACATTTATTTTAATATTATTCTAATATGATCCAGAGAAAAAATTTAGATGAGCTCGAAAAAGCTCTGAAATTAACAAGTGCTAAATTTCTGATTGTATCATGCCACAATTATCATATCGCCATCAATTACGCTGCACAATGCAAGGTTTCCTTTTTTTATTTCATATTGCTTTTTTTTGTTGGGGATTGAAGAATTATCACAAATTACAGTGCTGTAGTGGAACAGGAAAACAAATTCGAAAGGAATCCTGTACATCAAACAAAATCAATAAGATATTTCTTGAGTCTCCATAAAATTCCAAGATGTAAACTTTTTATTCTACAGTAAATGATTGTTCTCAGGAGCTTGAACTATGCTTGAAGCATAATACTAGAAGTTTCATACAAGTATGCCAAAATTAAAATCAAGTAGGCTGAACTATCGATATTTTCAATCAGTGAAGTGATCTATGGTTACCATTAATAACCACTCATATAATCACAAATTTTACTAATTAATTATATTATTGATTTAATATAATTTGTATCCTTCATTGAACATCTTTCCCTTCAAGTATGTCTATTATAGTTAATAATTCTGAACAAACATTTTGCTCAAGTTGGAGAAGATTTCGACAGTTTGATCAAAAAATGGGAAGAAAATTTGGTTGATATCAGTGAAAAAGACATTATCCTGGATGACATATTGCTAACACCTTTTAGTAGTGGTACCACTGGATCATCGAAATGTGTCCAGCTAACTCATCGTAACTTCAACGTTTCAACTGCTATTCTTAAACAGTAAGCTAATGAAATTTCATCCATATTGAGTAGAGAGTAAAGATATATTCAACTTTTAGATAGTATTAAAATTTCATGTCAACTGTTTGTTTATATGAATGGTTCTTTCCACATTGTATCATCAAATTCTTCCTTATTCAAAACTACATTTATTAAATTCCTTTTTCATTCTTCTCACAACTTTCCGTCCTTTTATCAATCTTTTGGTTCCCGAAAAAAAATCTATGTGTCTCTGTAAATTCTTGAATCAAAAATCTAAATGGATTGCATGGATTGCACTTATTCATTTTTTAGGGCCTTATTTGACAAGTTGTCGGAAGGTCGCCGACGTGTAACTATCAGCGTATTACCATTTTATCATGGTTCCGGATTCTGGGCATTATGTTACTGCTTACTAGAAGGACATCAAACCATTATAATGGAATCTTTTCATCCAGCAATAATGCTAAATTGTATTGAGAAATATAAAGTACTACTTAGATCTTTTTGATTTTTTAATATAAAATATTTGAAAAAATATATATATTAGTTAAAGCTGTCATTTTAAGCGTACTTAGCAACCGAACGAATCGCCTACTTTTTCAGTTTGACTGTAATGAATCAATTTTTGACTCTGTTTGTTTTATTCTTCTCCTTATAATAGCTCATTTATCTTTGTGTACAACTTTTCGGATGTAACTGTTTCACTGTATGTTTGTTTAGATCGACACACTAAATGTGGTACCGGTAATACTCGAGAGTCTTTGCCAAGATGAAATCCATACTAACCGTTGGGATTTATCATCATTAACGACTGTATTATGTGGAAGTGCTCCTTTGGGTAAAGAACTTAGCAAACGATTTCTGCACAAATTCCCTCATGTGATTAATTTAATACAAGGTGCTACTTCGTATATTTTTATGATTACCTTAGTGAAATCTTAAGTATACAAATATAGAGATGTTCATTTTGTACTAATAAAGTTGAAAATATTTTAGAATTTAATCATGATAATACTTTATCTAATGAATATATAACAGTCATTGATGATTACACTGATGATAGTTAATTAAATTTAACTAAACATTATCACATAGTTCCAGCCTTATATAGCTTTTCATCACTAATCGTCTTGGTAAATTTTGCCAAGATTTTTTCCGAAATTCTTCCCAATGTTCAAAATTACTATTCTTTACTTTCAGGTTACGGTATGACAGAATTGGTAGTTCTAAGCCATATAATGCCGCTGGGTACACCAATCAATAATGACAATTATTTGGGAAGTTGCGGGAAACTGCTTCCTGGCTTCGAGGCTGTGGTCATTAATTGAATTTTAACATGAACAATTTATGCATTTCATGATTTAATATGAACAATTTATGCATTTTTCTTTGAATTTGATTGCAAAATATTTGAATCCCGAAATAAAGATGTCAAATCATGCATGTATGCTGCAGCTGCTAGATGAAGAAACTGGTGTAGTGCAGAAAGAACCGTGGAAACCTGGTGAACTCTTGCTGCGGTCAGAAGCAATCATGAAGGGTTATTTGAACGATACAGAAGAAACCAAAAAAGTTATTGACAGCAGCAAATGGTTACATACTGGTAATTCATTTTCCGTTTATGACTTCAATTTCAATGCTTAGAATCAAATAGCCAAGAAATAAAATTAAAGTACTGAAAATTGAATGCAGTATTGCTATAAGTAACCAATTTAATATCTCATAAATATATGTCAAATCAGATGAAGAGCTGTCTTCTCTGCATTTTGACTTTGAAAATTTATTGAATTTGGTTTTTTCTCAAGTTTAGTGAAATTCCACATTTTGTGATATTGTTTCAGGTGATGTGATGTATTTCGATTCCAACGGCTTTTACTTCGTCATCGATCGAAAGAAGGATTTAATCAAAGTAAACGGCATGCAAGTGTCACCGACTGAATTAGTTCGTGCTATTTGTTCACTTTTCATTCTGATTTAATTTAATCTTAAGGAAGATTACTTTTTAATTAGTTAAGCACTGGACTACAACTGTATGCAAATTTTCAGGAAGGCATCTTAAAATGCCACAAGAATGTCAACGACGCAGCTGTTGTAGGTATACCGGATAAGGATCACGGGCAGGTCACTGTACTTCCACATATTGTTCATTGACTGTCATATAGCTTTAAAAAAATTTTAGATAAAAATGAGGCGAGGAATTAAAATTAGCAAAGTTTACATCTGAATTAAAAATGATGTAAATAATTTAAATCTAAATACCAATTGCGTAACGGGCGCTGTCAGAGTGAGGAGTGATATGACTAAAAAAAATGCTAAAAATAAATTGATTGCATATATTGAATTCTGGAAATACAAAACCATCATTTGTTAGGTTCCAAAAGCATTTGTTGTATTGGTGAACGATGAAGCGGTTGGCTTCCAGCCTAAAAATCTTATCAAATACGTAAATGGTTCGGAATTTTAAAATTTTTCTTTTTAAATTAAAACTTTTTGTTGTTAATTGTGTATGTAGGAATATGAAAATCAACATTTATGTAAATATTTGCCATTAATTTCAAATTGTTGTAGACCGAGTAGCGCCACATAAGCAATTACGTGGTGGCATTCAAATAGTACGTGGATTGCCGAAAACGCCGAGTGGTAAAACATCACGTAAGGACTTGTTGAGCATTGAATTTCAATAATTGTGAAAATTGTGTGATTGAAATTTTACTGTACGATTTGATAAAAGTTTCGAAAGAGATTTAGTTTCAGTCTATAGAGCAGATGTGTTGATTATGGGCAGTATTGCAGCGTCACGCTATTTAAAAGTATATTATCAATTTACACATTCCTCGAAAAACATCTATTTAAATACACCTTAGGCCTGATTGTTATTGCTTTAACTGATAAAGACAAGCTCTGGCTCATTTGACTTTTCACTATGGCACAAGATAATATTCTACATTCCTGCATGTATCAATCATAACGACTGATAAAAAATGAATATAAATCTTTTTGGAAATAAATTGGCTCTTTCATTCTTCGATATCATTATAAAACTGAAAAGCGAACTTAATTAATTTATTTTTTCATAGCAAGGAGAATTTTTTAGTTTTTTTTTTTAAAGTCAGTTATATGTTTTGCACAATTTTTAATTAATTTAATGCTTTTTGGTAGCAGGACATTTCAATTTTTCATTTCCTCTTGATTTGACCTTTTCCTGAAATGCGAATTTGTCACTGGCATATCAGATAATGCACTTAAAGCAAGATAATCAATCATTCATATAACTTTCACTCACTCGTTTTTAAAATTAAATTAATATAAGCAACAATTATTTTATTTGAGGTAATTAGGGTCTATAAGTATTGAATTCTTGGGAAAATTCAGTTAAAGAGAATTTTGAAGATAGTTGAATATTTAGCAGGAAGAAAGTGAAATTTATGAATAAATTTTGAGTTTTGAATAAATAATTCTCGAAAAACAATATGAACAAATTTTAATTAGACATTTGAATCTAATTTAATTTATGTATTTATTTAATTTCAAAAGCGAAGAGCGCATAATTGATATATTTGCTCCAATTCCCAAAATATTGTAATCTGTTTTCTTAGTTTGAAATTGCCACATCAATTTCTATTTAAAATATTGTCAGTAAAATTATTGCACAAATCCTTTTTAGCCCTAAAAAGAGTAAATCTCATTTTAGACATCTATTTTTCGAATACTGTAACAATTATGAGGAAGGAGAGCTACAAAAGAGAAAGCAAATGATTTAAATCAAAATTGCATATTTAAGAAACAGTTGAAAATCACTTTTAAAAAAGATTTATGAATTTCGAAACTCATTGTTTAGTCAGTTAGCATTTTTGGCAGCCTGTTTATTATATTCGATCAAACGTCTGTCTCTTATTATTCATAAAATTCCCTCACATTTTATTCAGACTTTCATATAAATCTGTAAGTTTCAGCATGAAAATATACTTTGATTTTGTATTTGAATAGCTATAATTTGTTCAAACTCATAAAGTATTTTCACTGTTTCAAATATTCTTGAAATTTCTTTCAAAAATTGAATTTAGAAAAGAAAAAAAGTATTTTTAGATTGAGTAATGTCGTGGTACTCAAAAATTTATATATTTGTGCGAAATTATCGTAAAAAGCATCCGTTTCGTGGATTCTTTTTAAATTTAGCTCTAAATGCGCTCCTTTTCATGCAACTTCTTATTTTCATCTATTCGTATGCTTTTAATTTCTTTTCTTTGAAACAAAAATAAAAGGAGTATATTTTTAAAGCATATCATTTCAATGAACAACAATTATCTCTTTAAAGTTTTGAATAATTTGAGGATAAAATTGACATGAAAGTAATTTTTTTAGAATTATTCGTGATAAATGTTTTTAATATCACTTTTAGTTCTAAGCTTCTTTTTTCTTTTTTAAAACAAAAAAAGTACTTGAATTTCATGTATCATGTGATAATTGTTTAATTTCCATCAAATTTTTTCCTTCATTTTTAGAATTATCACGAAGAGAGTAGTTGTTATAAAAAGAAGAATTGATCGGTACTTTATCTTAGATTATTAAAAATGTGGAGAAACTACTTATAAGAATTATTCAAAAACTTCAAAGAAACCTAAGAAGGTTTCCTTCAAATTTCGAAGAATTTAGTAAAATGAAGTAACTGTTGCAGATATTATGTATACACATGGATCACCTGTTTTCAATTCTTAACAAATACCACTCAAATTACAATCTATCTAATTATCTTCAATGTCATTCTGTTCATGATGATTTGGTCTCTTGTAATGTCAATTATCACACCAACTGCGCGAGTACCTATTCAGTACTTTGTATGCTCTTTTAAATTAGGCTACTATTTAATAAATTTAAAAATCATTTGTTTTTCTTAATTGCACCTAGTAATAACTACATGCTAATTAACAAAGTTAGGTTGGATTTAAAAAACTTTTAAACTTGATGATTTGTCGAACACATAGATAGATAATAGCTTTGAAGTTATTATGAGTTGTAACAATATTGCTAAATTTTCTTTGGTATTTCGAAAGAGTGTAATTTTTATCACCAATTTATCGCTGATTTCACATTTTCAGATGTTTATCATTGAATTTTAAAAAAAAATTTCCTATTACTTAGTATAACAACCATAAATTAATTTATTTAATTGAGATAATGCTGTAAGATAATCTTAGAAAGATTAACTGTTATAAATTTAGACTGATAAGGAGACGGACGAAAAAATAAAAGCAGTGACACCATTCAAGGAAGACCGATATCTTCCGGATACATCTACCAGTGAGCAGGTACAAAATCAATCCGATATTTTGAATAGTTTTGCCGAAAATAAGGGACTACGTTTCGTTGAAGTGGACAATTACAATCGCCTGAGGTATTTTCACTTCGCTTTCTATAAATTAAAAAGTTTCATTGAAAAAAGAAAATAAAAACAAATAAGTAATTTTTGCCTAAAAAAACGAAAAATGTCATTAACTACTTTCCCTCGCAGAGTCAAAAAGTTACAAAGATGTTGTACCATTAAGAAATGTCAAGTAGGAAACCACAGTATTTTATTTTAAAATATACATTTACGAATTCATGCTGATTATAGATTTATGAATATATATTTTAAATTAAAGTTGTGCAAAATTTTCTGAAAATTCTACAGGTTTAAAATTAAAAGTAAATTTTGTTCAAACTTTTATTTCAAGATATTGCTATCAATGTTCGCTTATCAAGCCTGATCGAAGTCATCATTGCTCATCGTGTGGTTTTTGTGTCGTTAAATATGATCATCACTGTCCATGGATCAACAAATGTGTCTCATTCAATAATTACAAATACTTCATGCTTTATCTTATCTACAGTTGCATCTTACTAGCTTGGTTATTCTTTTTATTATTACCAATTATTTCGTTATTTTTAATTAAACTATTATCCATTATTTTATCGTTTTTATGTTGCAATTGGAAAATTAAATGCAACATTTTAAAACTTCATTTTTTTAAAATAAGACATTAATTATTATTAGTATTGCTCCTTTTTCTTGTTTTTTTTGCACTGAATTCTGTAATTTTTGCTGCAACAACTGCAAATATTTTTATGTGGGAATTAAAATTTTCAAGTATTGAATGGAAATGTTTCAGGGCATTATTGACAAGTATAGAATGTATCATTCGATATTTTGTGCGACAACAATGGACCGAACAAATTGTTAATTTTATTTGTGTCTTTTTATGTGTTATTTTATTCGCTATTTTTGGTTATTATCCACTTGGAGAGCTTCTCATTTATCACATACGACTTGTGACTCTTAACGAGACCACTTGCGAACAAGCAAAACCACCAAATATTCGGTAATTACTATTAATTATATTTTAACATTCTTTTTTAAAGGAGAAAAGAAGGGGAAAGAAAAAAGATGCCTTTACTATATTAAGTGAACTCTTCCCTTTCTCTTTCTTTCCCTTTCTTTTTCTTTCCCTTTCTCTTTCCCTTTCTCTTTCCTCTCTTTCTCTTTCTCTTTCCTCTCTTTCTCTTTCTCTTTC